>JAZHYW010014156.1:0-19195 GCA_037355805.1 Ixodes ricinus
ATACCCCATTCACACGGCAGCGTAAAGGTACCTTTAGCTTAGGTCCCTTAGCTGAAGGTACCTGTCGTAAATGGCGTTCTTGATCACACGATAAATAAACGGAGCACTTTAAGTTGATGTCGATTGCATTCCTGCTAAACCGCGAGAGGAGCACGTGATAAACAATTATTCCTCGAAATCGGTTTCACGCGCAGTTTTTGTAGTGTAGTGGTGGGAGTTTGTTGATAGATTGGGGGAAAAAGAAGAGGAAATAAAGGTGGAGAACAGTGATGGTCGCCATTGCTTGGCTCCTGTCTCTGCCGCCTTTCTGACCATTATTTATCATTTCAACAACTCTACATGCCAGTGACGCTATCGAAAGGAATGGGTGACGACGAGGATAAAAGGTCCTGGGCGGGAGAGTCGGACGACTCGTCTAGAACCTCGAACAAGAGCTCGCAGTGGTCCATCGCGTTCGGGTTCGTAGAAGACATTCTTTTCCACGTGCCGCCGCTGCTACCTGCTAGCTGGAGTATGCGTTCCTCGTTAATGTATTATTCCATCGCATTTGTGTCCACAATCATTTCGTAATTCGCTACTTATATATATTCAATTTGTTATAATGCATTAAACAAGATATATTTATATATCTGTGATTTTTATTTGGAGTTTTTGGGTCCGAGGCTACTCCCTGTAGCTGTAAAGGGAGCTCGGCGAGCTCCGTTTAACACAGGACCTCCCTTAGCGAAAGGGACCTTTATGCGCCGTGTGATCACGTTCTCCAGCTCCCTTTACGACAGGTACCTGGGCTAAAGGTACCTTTACGCTGCCGTGTGATTTGGGTATTGGCCCAGGGCCCAAAAAATGCCTTAGTTTGACACTGCGCTTAAGGGGGTATGGTTTGAGATATGGTAAGGTAAAACATATAAAAAAAATCTAATTTTCAATTTTGAAACTAGAAAAATCGACCGCACTATTAGAAACAGACCCGCACAAGCGTACATAAGCGCAGCCACGAGCGCCCGCTCCGAAGCGGTTTAAATGTCGCGCCAAAATGTGCCGCGCGCCCTGGCGTTTAAAAATGACAGAGGGTGGTTGGAAACCCGTTTGTTCATCGTTGTCCTTCGCTATTTTCTTCATTATATTGCTGTCTTTTTTTTTTTTTTTTTGCTTGTGTGTGTGTAACTTGTAAACGATTTGTACTGAAATATTATTTATTTTTGAAATATTCTTTTTTCTCACAGATGTGCCGCTATAAAAAAAAAAAAAGCTCGAAGAGCGCTAATCTATTCTCTTGTGATAGCGCGCTATTTGATATTGGTGAAATAAAGGTACCTGGTATTTTAGTTTTATAAACATTCATGCCACAATTCGTAAACATTTACTGTTTGGAGAAGTTGGAAGGCGCGCAGGCAACACTGACATAAAGTTGTTTTGCCTTAGCCATAACCAGCCACAACAATCCAATCTTATCTTCCTTGCGCACGTGGTTCGTACAAACGCTCCCATGTCGAACATTCCATCCGACTCGTCTTGATTTCTTAATGGCCACTGGTTCTGATCCCGGGTTCTCTTCGCCATGTCGCTTCTATACGGTATTTAATCCTTTCAGTAGTGTTCAGCAGCAGCAAGCAGACAGAGCCGACGCGAAAATCCGAAAAGCAGACGAAAAACTCGCCTCCGCATGACGCGTCTTAGCGCACTAATACGTACGATGGAGCAAATATACCATGTGGTTTCTAACAGGCTCGTGATTGGACCGGGCGGCCCGTAGCATTGGGCTTTAGTCGATCGTAGGATGAGCCGAGTATGCGGACCGCAAGTTCGTCTGCTTCTTTTGCAGGGGTTGTGGTGACGTCAGAACGCCGAGCTGAATGGTACTTTGCAACGTTACTAGAGCCACTCAGTTGGGAAACTGCCATAATAACTGCTCTGAAAAAGTGGCACCGATCCGTCCACGACAACCGAGCTAATGGCGATCACAACGCCGCCATTTCTCCCGCAGCGGCTACTCAAGGAACTGCACGTGACTCTCTTTTGGCTTTAATCGGCCGTTTTGGCGCCGAAACAGATACGCTGGAAGAGTAGAGTGCCTTCATACACACGCGCGCTTTTGCTTGAGTGGTGACATCTCAGCCATCTTTCCGCCCAGTCGCTTTTTTTATGCATTTTGAAGTGCGCGCAATACGGTGTCACTCAGCTCGAGCGTGTAGCTTTGTCTAATGCATAGACGCCATTTTTCCGCCCTAATCACGCACCGAGTGCGCGAGAGCGTCACGCGCTGGCACATTCAGCGCAACAATGGATGTCTTCACCCTGAGACAGACAGACATGTAGGCACCCTATGGAAGAGGCTACAGGGGCGCCACCCCGTCTCCCCCAGCGGACGCGCCGCGAATGACTACCGAAGCTAAGATGCGCCTAGGTCGGGACGCGCTACCTGAAATCACCGCTGAGGCATGGTTGTAAAAGTTACTATAAAAAGAGATTTTTCCGTTGGAGAGCTTTTTTGTTGTTTTTTACGCAAAAACATGCGCTTGAAAGTTCAAGGTGACCACAGTAAAGACAAATGATAAAGAGTAGGCGCTGTTGTCGTATTTAGCTCGGTCTTGGTGGACGCCAGCGGCCCGGATTTCAACGGTGAGTTTCCCAACTGAGGGTTCTAGTAACGTTGGTACTTTGTGAATTAAAGATAGTGTGATTGTAGACATCAAGGCAGCTTGCTTTGAGGTCTACCCACTATCCTTCAATCAGATGCTCGGCGTCTTTCTGACGTCGCCGAAACTCTTGCGCAAGAAGCAGACGACTTGCTGTCCACATAGCAGTAAGAGCAGTGAGAAACCGCACGACCGAAGCGCAACTTCACAAAACTTGGTGAAAGTATCGGTGATGAATCTTTCGATGTAGACGGCGCGAGTGTGACTGGCTACCGTCCAATTGGCTTGGATTTTCTCTGCAGCATCTTGCAAGATGTTGCTGTGTGTAAAAAGTCCAACAAGGGAGAAATAATTGGGCGAAGAAGTTTTGCATCCTGCATAAATGTCACCTGCAGCAAGTATGATGCTGTCAATGTGCTCGAGACATCCAGGCGCACTGTGGGTGACACCTTTGACGTAAATCTAAGGTCTGTTTATGTCCTTCGCACCTGCGGAAAAGGATTGACAACTGATCGCATCATGTGTGCTATGATCAGTCTACGGCCACCGCCAACAAAGTTTGCGTCGTACAACGCGAGGCTCTTCGACGTATCCAGGACCACTGTGAGCAATAGTATGGCAAAAAGCTGTGGAAGGGCCGAAGAAAGAGGCCTCCGCCTCTGATGGGGAGCTGGAAACTGCGGTCACAGTGGATGGCACATGGATATAATGGGGGTTATTCCTCACTAGATGGCGTCGTAGCAGCAATATCGGCCGACAGGAAAAGTGCTACACTTCGAAGCAGAATCTAAGTTTTGCCACGTGTGTGCCCGTAACCTTCACACAGATGACAACTTCAGTGAATGTAAAATTACCTACAATGGGCCATCTGGTGGAATGGAATCGGCAGAAGCTGTAAAAATCTTTGGACACTCTGTTTAAAATCACCAACTGATGTACACAACTTGCATCGGTGATGGAGGCAGCAAGGCGTTCATTGCTGTCAGAGATTCGCAGCCCTACATTAAAGGCTGTAGAAAAACATGAATGTTTTGGACACGTCCAGAAGCGTATGGGCATCAGGCATGGGAACATGTATGAGAAGGGGAAAAAGCTTGTAGATGGTCTGCCACTCTACGGGAAAGGACGCCTCATAGAAAAGGACATAGACTCCTTCAGGTTTACTATAGCAAGGCTACTCGTAGGAAATACAGACATTTTGGAGAATATTAGACGAGCTGTATGGACGACATATTTTCATAAGTTATCAACAGATATACCAAGCCCAACAATGGACTTTGCCCAGGGTCCATCTTCATGGTGGTTTTTTACTCCACAGAAACTACATTGATACTACATTGGTACCTTGATACCCCCACAAAAACTACATTCCTGAGTCTGTGATATAAGTCATCAAGCCAGTGTTCAAGGCGGTGTCTGGTCTTCTGACCAAATGTCTTCATGGACGAACAGAGAACACCAATGAGTCGCTGAACCCACTCATCTGGTGCCGCTGCGCTAAGACCACATTTGTCAGTCCTGACACATTGAAGACAGCAGCTAACAATGCTGTGGCCTACTACACTGACGATAATTCTGCTCAAAAAGCTGTTCTGGAGGCCTTTTGAAATTGTTCCAGGTGCGCGTTTTGCGATATTGCCCTCAACAGGATGGACAAAGAGTGTGTTGATTGGGCAGAATTCGACTCTTCCAAGAGCAAGGAAAAAGGAAGGAAAAATGAACACTAGGATGGGTTTTGGAGACACCAGCAAGAAAGCCAGAAGTTGTATTCTCCTGGGGAATTTGGAGCATCCATAAGCAATATGCAAACATAAAACATGCTTTTTTTCAAAATTGTTTTTATGACTTTTTAAAATCCTAAGTACCTTTTTTTCAGAAACTTGATCCGATTGCAGTGAAACTTTGCACACATGTACTACAACCAGTAATAAATATTCTGAACTGAAAAAAATCACCAATGACATGAATATATATAATAATAATTGAGAAAACAATTTGTGGCTCTGTGCATGCAATGATATTTTTGGGGCACAAACTCCAAGGAGGATGTATCTCTTTGGTTCAGATATAAACTATGGGTATTCAGAATAACACTGCCTAATATCATCACATTCCTCTTTGTGGTTGCTGAGAAAAGGTAGATTGAATAATTAAACACCCAAAAATTTGGGAGTTGGACATAAAAAGGGTAAGCTAACTAGCCAAAGAAAAAGAAAAAAGGGTCATATTTTACCCAGTGGCATTATCTTTGAACACAAGAAATTCGATGTTCATACCTGCGCACATCTGAAATATTACGTTAACACTAACATATACCATTTACCCTACCATACCCCCTTAAACAAGCCGACAGCATGATTAGCAGAGAGCGGAGAAGTCGGCATTGGTAGTTAGCTGCACAGCGCAGGATGAGGTGCAGGGACATAGGCTGGCCCAGTGTCAAGCCAGAAAGTCTGCGCTTCAGCGTAGCCTCAGCTGGATGCACAAAGGGTGCTGGGCCAGAGACGAGCACCTCAATCTCCGTCAAGCGGGCGTAACGGACTCATCTGCTGGCGCAAAGAAACCAAGTCAGCAGCCCGCTCCTCGGCCCGTCCACAGATCAGCAAAGAATGTCCGCAGCAAGGCATACTAGAGCCGAGACACGGCGGGCGGGCAGAGGCGGCTCCCACGGAAGCCAGCTTCAGCCCTGTATATACCGGAGAGAAGCTGAGAAACGTGTCATTCCCGGTCAACAGTGGGGAAATGCTATGCTCTTTGGGCACCCAAAGCACCGTGACAGGGACCTGTGTGCTCGGAGCAAAATAAATAGACGTCAACGCGAAGTGCTCCTCGTGCCCAAAGGGAGCCACGGAGACTGAGGGGGAGCGTCATCTCGGAGTGCGTGGGCCTGCAGTCAAAACTGTCGCTCGCAAGCGACGCGGCGGCATCGCTGTGTGTCCGAGACTGCAGTGACCACGATGGAGCCGGGGGCGAAGGTGTGCAATCTTCACCGGTGGAAAGTATAAAGAGATCAAAATGCTGGTGGAAGAAACAAAAGGAAAGCAATGCAAGTTGCTTTCCTTTTGTACACTGAGGTCCCACTCCAAATCCGATCCATTAGGCGGGCAAGTTTGTCTGCCCTTTGCACAGAGGGTGCAGCGATGTCGCGGCATCGAGCTCAGATCGGGGGATGCAGTGGATGGGATCCGGCCAACTCGTCGACGGCCAACTTGTCCACGGCAAGTTCGTTGAACAGGCCAATTCGTAATAGGGCAATTCGTCGAAGGGCAACTTGTCGAAAGGGGCAATCTGTCGAAGGGCGATTCGTCGAATGGGTTCAATCACGGTTCGAGGTAAAAGTTCATGGTTCCTTGTTATCTTTGGACCTAAATTTGTACTGGTGTTTGGACTAGGGCAAGCACTCTTTTTAGGTGAGAAGACGGAAAGAAAAATCACAAGAGGGCGAGGACAGGACAGTACCTTGAGACGAGTTGAGAAAAGTTCATTTTGGTATCGTCCTTTTTTTTGCTTTCTTTACTTTTTTGTATCGAGTCGCCGCAGGCTGTTGCTGTGAAGCGGCGTTACTTTTGGGCCAGGTGGGTTAGCATTTCTGTTATGAAGTGGCGTGAACAGGTGGGCCGGGTAGGTTAACACGTGCCCCAGCAATACACGCACGACGTAGTGATCGTCCCCCACTACACCGGGAAAGCGGCGGAAGCTGCAAGTTGTTATTTTCGACAAGAAAGAGCACAATGGAAATCTATTACCGGGCAGGTTTTGCTTTAAAATTTTAAGGGCAAAAATGATATATTACGGCTTTGAAACAGTGGCGACCAGTTGGCCTCTTCGACGACTTTTCCTTCAACACGTTGCCCTATGGCGACTTCGCCTATTCGACGAATGGGCCGCCGACAAGTTGGCTTTCGACGAGTTGGCCTAGATGCGTAGTGGATAGATGGAAAGGTGGTGCTATATGCCAGTCGTAGCCATGACTGTCTTGCGTTTCCTGCAGCTCTCGAGAATCCACTGGTATTTCACGAAAGAAAGAAATGGTGTTTGAGAAGGGGTATAGGGAATACCTCAAAAGGTATACAATGCCTTTGTTGACTAACAAGTACCAGATGAGCCACGGCCTTATGTTCGACGCTGCTAAGAGATTTTTATCATGATCTGTGTGTCGGTGTCGAGTCTGGTAATGTAGTGGATTGTACTTTTTGGGACTTAAGCAAAGCTTTTGATAAGGAAGCCACCAGCTCTTGGTGAATCAACTATGGCACCTGAACCTCGACCTTGACATTACTCTCTGGATGCAACCATTTGAAAGTGATGACAATCTGCAGTTTTGGATGGATGCAAATCAGACTCTTGTGTCAGTCACGAACCACAGGGGTTAGAGTTGAGACCGCTGCTTTTTCAGATTTATTTATTTCAGACAGTCGCACCCCTGTGGACTTGATCCAACTGGATCTCAGTAATGCGTTTGACACGCTCAATCACAACCTCCTGATCAGGAAGGCAGCGCCGGTCGGTCTCCGAGGCTCTCTGCTTCTTTGGTTGGCACGTTTTGTGACGGGTCGTACCCAGCGCGTGCTCTACGGCGGATCAAGGTCTCGGAGCTACCCAGCACTCTCCGGCGTTCCTCAAGGGTCTGTCCTGGGTCCAACGTTGTTCTCTATTTATGTCAACGACATGCCGCAATCTAGTGACACTCTACTGGTGCAGTATGCAGATGATACATCCATTGTTGCCCGTATCTCCTCCCCTGACTGTTCTGCTCGCCTGCAAGACTACCTGACTCGTGTTTCTGACTGGGCGCATGTCAATTACTTGTCTGTGAGCGAGTCTAAGAGCATTGTGATGCGTTTTCACACTACTAAGTGTGCCAGCTTGCCCCTGTACACCCTGGCAGGTTCCGTATTGCACAATGTTGAGTCAGCATCAATTCTTGGTGTTACATTTACGCCCGCATTAGACTTCACACTCCACATCTCTGGAGCAGTAGCAAAAGCTCGGCGCACGCTTGGTTTTGTTACGCGCATATCGAGGTCCCTTGGTGCAGCCGCCTTCCGAGCGCTGTACACTGCTCTTGTGCTCCCAAAGTTAGAATATTGTTCTTCTGTGTGGCATCCCTACCAAGCTCAGCTAACAAGTAAGCTGGAAGGGGTGCAACACCGTGCTACTCGGACACTCTTTAGTCGCCTTGGTCACAACCGGAACGCTCTTCCACCGTATGAGACGCGGCTCCAGTGTCTCAAGTGGCAGACCCTTGAGCACCGCCGCACTGTGGCTCGTGTCGGCCTCCTCTGCCGCATATTGGATGGATCCTTGGGTGACGCCAACATTTGTACGGCGGTCCGGCTTAGTAAGCGAACTGGACAGCCTGAGCCGTTATATGCAAGAACCGTCCGCCATCAGCATTCTGTGGTACTAGCTGCTGTTCGAGATTTTCTCTCGGTCCCACTTAAGGTTCGAACGCCTCTCCCTGAAGACCGTGCAGAGTCACGACTCCTGTGTCGCGAAATCTCAAAGAACTTGTAGTAAGCTTTGCTGCCACCTCCTGAATGGAATGGGGCTCTGTTGCCGGTTTCCCTCCGTCACCTGGATGAGTGTGGCGCGTGGGCGCCGACTGGTTGTGTTTGCTGCGTCAGCGCTCGGCTGGGGCTCGTGCTCAATTAGAGCACGGGTGCCGGCTGAGCGGTGCTCGCATCGGGTGGGGCCGGTCGGTGCCTGTGCTGGCCGTCTTGGGGGTGGGGGGACCTGGCACTGGAGCTTTGTCTAGTCGGGAGGTTTTGGTTTTGGTTTTGTTGAGTGATATTGATGTTTTTATGTTTACTTGTTCCCCACTTTCTCCTGGGTGGCTGGCTGGCAGGCGCATTGCGTACGGGTTTTCACCTATCTGCTCAGCCTAGCACGTCACCCAGGGTAGTTCTTTATGTGCAAATAAATATTATTATTATTATTATTATTTGAACAGTATAGTTCAGAATATGTCCCCTCATGTGAAGCTGTTTGCCGATGATTGTATACTTCATAGAACAATATGTGATGGCAATGCCCAATATACATTGCAGTACGACCTGTTACGGAATTAAAAAATGATTTACGGAATGGAAAATGGAACCAACGTCACCAAATGCAAACATATGCAATCCTCTAGAAAACTTATAAAGCCAACACCTGGACATCTGTACAGAATAGACAATCGTGTATTAGAAAGCGTGCCAAGCATTCGCTACTTGGGTGCAATTTCTTTTTTAAACTTAATGTGGAACTTGCATGTCAATTATCTAACCCAATGGTTCTCAAATGCAAGTGCACAAAGCCCCTTCTCATCAGTCAAGCCCGCAAGGAAAGTTGTCTTCTTTACAGGTTGAGAAGAAACGTTCCAACCAGTGGTGCCGCAAGGGGGGGCCGGGCGGGGGGGCGGAGCGCCTGGGTGCAGCGCTCAGGGGGTGTCACGGCGGGCCACGCGAGAGCGGGGGGGGGTCGAGGGGGCTACCGCCCCGGGTGCCGCTGACTCTCGTGACGCCACTGGTTCCAACTTTTGGGTGAGTTTTCTCGTATGTATGTCAATGAGAGAAGTCTACTTCAAACTAGCCCTTAGTTGTATCCATTTATTAAATCATTATCATAATTAACCCGTACCTTTCTCTTCCCCTCACCACGAACGGGGTCATCTATTATCTGCGCCGATCCACAAGGGGTCTGCAAAACATAACGGTTGAGAACAGCTGATGTAACTATGGCTAACAGAATGCTGGGCTTTCTCGAAAGAAACTTCGAGAATTGTAATAAAGAAATAAAAACTACCCTTTACGTTTATTCAATCAATTCTAGATTATGCAAGCACGTTATATGGGTCCCTGCTACAAACGAGTTAATCGATTAAGTAGAAGCAATACAAAACGAGCGCTAAATTTGTATTAAATAATTATCAGTCCTGTCGAAGCGTTTCTAAAATGAAAGATTCACTAAACTGGCTAATTGTAGCCAGAGCCGTATATGTAGAGAGTTTGGCCATTCGTTGGGAAGTATAGGAGACAAATGCGGAGGCGCCATTGGCCGAAAGCGGGCTGGGCGTGTCCCAGGGCGTCTTCAGAAATTCGAATGTGACCAACCAGAAGCCGGAAATAATACCCTGGCGGTGGTCGCGAGAAACAAACCTGATAACTGCATTGGAGTAACTCTCGATGACTGAAAATATGGTACACGTGATGTTTCAATCACGCTCATCCAAATTGATGGTGGAAGAGTGCGACAAGCGGAACGATCGACATAATCCGTACGCCAAGCGCCGAGGGCCGGGAGTCTGCCGTCCGAGTGGTCACACTCTGTCCGAGCAAAACAGAGTTGTGCGGCGCACACGTGCACCCTATTTTCAACCACAAAGAGTTACTACGCTTCACTCTTACGCGCTTATTAAAACCATTTACGAACATAGACCTTTGATCAGAGCTGTTTCTCGCTACCACCGCTAGGGGATTCTTTTCGGCTTCTGGTTGGTCAAGAGAGCATGCCAAGCCCTCTTTCCGAGTCTGACGCACGCCCTGGCTCTGCCCGCGCCTCCCATTGACCAAACTCTCTACATATACGGCTCCGATTGTAGCTACTAGACAAAAAAAAAAAAAAAAAAAACCGAGGTGTAAATTCTTTTATTTACTTTTTCCATCACCAGACATAATCCAAAAGGACAAATCCTTAACGAGCCCGTATTATGTATCCCAGAGTCTAGAGCACCCTTTCAAAGTTCAAACTGTATCATCATGCCAATCATTTTTTGTTTGTACAGGTAGAGACTAGAGTTTGTTGCCATCCTCATAATTTCCTGTGGCGAACCGTATTCACTCGAGTAATAGCCGCACTATTTATGAACAAGGCCCTTACGTCTGCTTTACCGCTGAACACATATACAGCCAATCATCACGTTGCGGAAAAATAACATAGCGAATAACTAGATCGAGAACACGATTATCCATACAAATGTAATCTTCATAGGTGGTATCTTTGCACGAAGACGTTATCTCTGTTCTGTAAACCGCTGGAATCATGCTGCCGATCACGGTGATTGTCAAGCCGCATGCTCCGCGGAAAAGCGAACCCTCAGGTTTTCTTCATAAACAGTGCGGCTATTACTCGAGTAAATACGGTATTCACCATGTGTATTTTTCACGCGCTTGTGTAACCCTCTCGCTGCTATAATGTCCCAACGGGTACAGCGAGACCCATTGTAAACAAATAGATGCACTAAAGGAACTTACGGACGAGATGCTGTTTGCTACCCAGCAAAGAAAATGCCATATGCAGGAACTGATCTTCCACGCACGTGACCATTCCATCTCCCTTTTTTTATAACTCTTCTCTCATCTGCTGGGAGGCATGGTTCAGTCAATTTACTTGCAGTATTATTTTTGGCTTAAAATGTCTGTTGCTGGTCATGTGCCAAATTCACAGCCGACTACACCGCATGGCTGACAGAGTGGCAGACATGATGTGTCAGCAGGTGGGAGGAATAGTTCTAGGAGATCAGAAGATGTCAAGAAACTCATCAGGAGTGACCAATCTATCAATCTGCACCAAAAGACAATTTTAATGCCGAAACATTGTCCCTGGTAAACTCTGAATAAAAGACAATCCCCGAGGACTGAAATAAATACAAACCATTAACATTAATGCCGAGCGCTACATACAAAGCAATACAAATGGGCAATGTTTGATTAGACTCGCAAATGATTGCGTGCAATGAGTGCACAGAGAAAATCAATGACAGTGATCCGGATGCAAAAGGTACATGAAACTACATGGCACATGGTCAAACCTGGATGCAGAAAGAAGTGAACACGTGACTCGCCCTTCAAATCAATGAAATTACAACTTCAGAACATTATGTACACGGCGAACACGGAAGCAATCGCCTCGACGTGTCTCAACAGCCCATGAGAATGTACACACGGCACCCGCACTCGCACATCATCACTTGTATCTAATCCGCAGTTCTTCAAGGTCCTTCTTGCGGTCCTTCAACATCCGCGCCAACTCCTCTTTCTCCTTCTTGGGGCCGTCTCATGGGACGGCGACAGAGCAACCTCCTCCGCCGCAGTTGCGCAGCCGAGAACGTCGATGACCGTGCCTTGGCACAGTGTAACCGCAGAAGATTCGGCCTCGACAAAAGTTGTTCCTCGTCACACTTGCCGAGGTCGATGCGACCGTTGTGTAGCAGAGAGTCCTTGATGTGGTGCATCACCACCATGCACGGCACGTCCGATAAATTGGCGCAGTTCACTGGAATGTGGGGGGTGGTCCGCCTGGCTCCCTTGCCGGCAGGCTTCTGCTGCTGCCCCGACGCCTTCTTTGAACGCCTCCTCCTTTTTCGAGTGGGGACCGAGCCACGCTCCTCGCCCTCCGCAGCCTTCCGTTTTGCACCTCGCTTCCGAGGCAGCTTCGGGGCGGCAGCCTTTGCTTTCTTCCGCTTGGCTGCTGCTGCCATGGCTCGCCTCTGTCGTTTCGTGGCGGGCCTTTTGTAGGTCGCACAATTGCTGTCGTCCGATTCGGGGAGCTCGGAGCAGAAGTCGTCTGAGGAAGAACTGTCGCTCCCGGAGTCTCCTTCGGCCCCCCGGACGCTCAAGAGCATGTTAGCTTCCTCCAAAACAACTTCTGGCTCAAGGAGTGCCCTGAACTCGTCTCCGTCGCACGTGTCCGTTTCTGAAAAGTCGAGCGTGGCGGAGCCGGTAGCTTCGGGTTTTGTTTCCGGCGCCTCGGGTATCTGCAGCGCAGGGGTCCCGACCGGTTTAGCCTCGCTTGTGGTTGCCTCTGGTTTCTTGGCGACGTACTGCACCATAATTTGCTTCGAGGACTGCAAGGACTTGGAGCCGCTCTCCTGGATGGCGCTGGACACAAGCCGCTGCAGCGACTCTGGAGGCATCAAGGGCAGCGTCGAGCCCGACCCACTGCTGTGTGGTGCTACGGCGCGTGAGAGAGAAATGGGCACTATCTGCATGAAGGCTGGAGGGTTTGCATTTGACAAAGCTGCGCTCGAAAGCCTCGCTGGGGTCTGACTGCAAGGCGCAGCTGTGCTCGTCGTTATGGGCAACAGGGTCCTGTCGTCGAGGAACATTTGTTGGAGAACGTCTCCGTTGCTCTTGACGATCTTGATTACGCGCGGTCGGAACCCAAACTGCATTCCCTCGGGCGGAAGTGCACCCGTCGTCTGTAGTCGGCTGGCCCAGCCAGCCGGAGGGTCGATACTCACTACTTCCCGTTACTCTTCACAACCTTGATGGGGTAGCCGTACAGGTGTGCTTGTGCAACCGGAGCACTGGTCGGGATCCCAGCATTTTTGTTCTGGGGCAGCTGGGGCACAGCACTGCCCTGGTTCAAACCTAGGTGCATGACCGGAGGGCCGACAACCTGAGGCTTTGACGAAGCGCAAATTGATGTTGGCCCGCAGGTTGATGTTGAGGTCGCAGATTGATGTTGGCCCAGTGCAGACAGAACTTGATGTTCGTGTGGCACTGCTGCAGCTTGCTGACTGCTCAACGTGGTTGCGACCTGAAGGTCGTTTGGTATGCCGAGCAATTGATGCTGAGTCTTGACACAAATGCTTGACACAGAGCCTACTGTTGGTCCCCCAGGCTTGGGTTGAATGTACTTTGTCGGCGTCACCTTAGAGATGTCCATTCTCGATGGCGCAGTTACCCTGTCGGTCCCAGGGTTCGCTATGATGCAACGAGAAGCCGCCGACGGCTGCACCGGCATCATTGACTGTGGCACGGGCGTGACAACCACGGGTGGTGCGCCACCGGAGGTATTGGCTGGTTGTCCCTCGGGGCCATTTTTGAAGTGAAAGGTCCTTATGTCTTTTCCATCCCAGTGCAGAGACAGCAACTCGTCCTGAGAAAAATAGTTTGGGATCTTGTTAGCTTGCAGGAACTTCTCAATGCCATCCTTGATGGCATTTGAATTGAGAGATGCACCGTTGTCCGACGTAATGACAATGCGGCGCAGCGGTTTTTTCGTACTCTCTGGAGGTGAGAAATTAGGCATGTTGCCCAAGCTCTGTTTAGTTGGTGGCACTTTCACCGCAAGGCTGTCCAGCAGCAATGTCTTTTGCTGGAGTGACCTTCGATGAAACCTTCTCCAAGATGGGCTCCTTTGTCACGGTGTTTTCAGTAGGCGAGCCCCCGGGCACCGATTCCTCAGCTTCGCTTCCTTTGAGGACATTAGTAGGCACGTGTCTTCCTTGATCTTGTTGAACATGCTTTCAAGCATCGACCTTTGCGCTTCGTCAAACGCATTGCGCGACCTCAGTGTGACTTCTTCTATCTGAGCGATCGCTTGTTTAAGTTTCTCGCAAACGTCATCTTTTGATTCCTCAGACTTTGACGTGACAGGTGTTGACCCTGATGATGCCTCCGACTTCAATGGGGCCACAGCCTCTCGTTTCAAGGGCTGGGGCTGCTCAGTCACAATCTCGAAGGAGGCTGCCTTTGGTTTTGCAATAACGACATCTTGCTTTTCAGTCGACTGCGACGGAAGAACCGTCATGTTTGCCGCCAATAACGAAGCATCTGACAACAGTTCCTTCACGGTCCTGCCGGTCCGCTGTTGCCTTTTGTCGGACAGCTGTTGCGAAGCATCTGACAGCAGTTCCTTCACGGTCTTGCAAGCCCGCTGTTGTTTTTGTCGGGCGGCTGTTGCGAAGTGCCATCAAGATTCCAGGGCTTTGGTTGCTCCTTGAAGTAGAATTCGGACACAAACTGTTGGCACCAGCTGGCTTCAGTTTTACTGCTTTCGGACACTTTTGCTCCTCAGCAGGCACCTCCATATCAGCCTCCTCTTCCTCTATGTTGTCCCAGTTCTGAATATCTGCCAGGCTCATGACGTTTGAGATGACTGGCATCTTGAACCCTTCTTGCCCATTATGCTCGATATTCATTCCAGGGGATCCTTCAAGCCTATGACTGAAGTGATGAAACAATCTTCCATTTCAATGTCTGCACCGGAATCAGTCTGATTCCTACAAACTGCAGCCAGCTTTTCTATGTCGCTCTGAATCTTTGAGTTGGAAGTGGGGAGCGAGCTTGCGGCCTTAGGCTTTGGTTGAGCAGTCTTGCCAAAAGAAGCTGGGTTCCTTTGCTCGTTTTTCATCTTTACTTCAGAGGTGTGGGCGGAGCTGGCGGTTTCTGGCCTTGGTTGGGGAGCCGGGCCGATAGGATCCGAGTTCTTTCGTTTGCTTATCTTCGCGTCAGAGGCGTGGGCCGAGCCTGTGGGCTCTGGCTTTGGTGGAGCAGGCTTGCAGATAGAGTCCGGTTTCTTTCCATCACTTTTTGTCTGTACGGCAGAGGTATGAATCGAGCTTGCAGCTTCTGGCTTCGGTAGCGCAGGCTTGCAGATAGGATCCGGGTTCTTTTGCTCGCTTTTCATCTGTATGTCAGAGGTACGGATTGAGTTTGAGACTTCTGGCCTTGGTTGAGTTTCCTTCCCAACAGAATCCAGGTTCTTTCGCTCGCATTTCACCCTTACATCAGAGGTAAAGGCCGGGCTTGCAATTTCTGTCTTTGACTGAGCAGCCTTGCTGATGGGATCCGGGCTCTTTCGATCGCTTTTTATCTTTGCATCATAGTTATGGGTAGAGAGTGCAATCTCTGGCTTTGGTTGAGCAGCCTTGTCAATAGGATCCGGGTTCTTTTGCTCGCTTTTTATCTTTACGCCAGGGTACGGATTGAGATTGAGACTTCTGGCATTGCTTGAGTAGCCTTCCCGACAGAATCCACGTTCCTTCGCTCGCATTTCACCCTTACATCAGAGGTAAAGGCCGGGCTTGTGATTTCTGTCTTCGATTGAGCAGCCCTGCCGATAGGATCTGGGCTCTTTCGATCAGTTTTTATCTTTGCGTCAGAGGTATGGGTAGAGTGTGCAGTATCTGGCTTGGGCCGAGCAGCCTTGTCGATAGGGTTCTCGTTCTTCCGATCGCTTGTAATCTTCTCGTCTCGGACGCGAGGTGAGCCTGAGTGTTCTTGCTTGGGTGGAGCGGCCCCGTCGAGACCAGCAACAGAACCGGCTTTAATGCTGGATGTAGAGACTGGCTGCACTGACACCCTGACAGGTTCGTCACCTCCCTTCGGATCGTCTGTCACGAGTTGAATGCTCCTTACATTTTTGACGACAACGGTTGCCGCCTTAGCACTATCCGGGCCACTCGGCTGTGCAGTGCAAACCTTAGGCAGTCCGAAGCCGAGTGGCGGGAGTTTTGGAGCAAGCGACTGCAGAGGGCTTGGAGCTTTCGGAGCTGCACACCTCAATGGCCCGGGGGACAGGGAGGCTGAACGAGACACTGCTTGTGGTTGGCGTCAAAGAAGATGGAACAACTTTTAAGATCTTAGAAGCGCTCGACGTAGTGCTTGGCGTCGAGCTCACGACGCTGTAATGGGCACTAAAGGGCAATGTCTTTTTCAGATGCGGCGGTGTGATGACGACCTCCACTTTCTTCGTGTTCTGAGGGGGTTGGACCGTGATGATTCTCGGCAGACTTGACTTGTGGACCGCAGAAGACGCCGGACACTGGTTGGCAGGACGTGGATCTCCGTCTACCCTCACCGCTTCCACTCTCTTCCCATCCGGTTGCACGATGATGGCTTTACGGCCCTGCGACGGCTGAAGGCTGCCTTGCGAGGAAATCTTGCTGCCACCGACGACCGTGACCTTCGCGCCAGTGGTGCCCTGCACGCTCTGCCGCATCCTGTCGACGAACACAACGTTGCTGCTCTGCTTCTGGCAAAGTGCCCCGACTGCAGAGGGGGGCATTGCCGCTGGAAAGATGAGCGTCTTCGTCGCAGGGTCCCATTGTGCTCTTAGCTCCCCGACCACGCTCTTTCTGACGGCCCGGCCGGCCTGACACTCTTCTCCTCCGCCACCGGTTTTGTGGTAGGGAGCTTCACCAGGATGGGTGGCCTTTTGGTCTGTTGGGCAGTGGACTTTCCCGTTGTCTGAGGCTCGGACGGTGGGCCCAAGCAATTCCGTGGCCCCGACATGAGTAGAAAGGGACTTCGAAAGGGTCCCGCAATGAAGGATGTCTGCCGAATTCTGACTCTAGAAGATGTCCTCGCTGTGGGCAGAAGGCCCGACGGACAATTGACAGTGACCCTGGACGGCGGTACCGCAGTCCACCTCCTGCTTGAGGGTCCGCCAGCTGAATTGAGCAAAGTCCTCAACGGAACTCTTGAGGCTCTCACAATACGACAGCTCTTGGCCAACGCTCGTGTCGAATGGAATGATGACCTCGTGACTGCAAAAGAGAGAGAAACGGTGTTCCAACTTGGTCACACTGCAAGTGAGAAAATTAACTTGGAGCAAATGTTCTAGCATATGATGTGTCCGAGCGCAAAAGGAACTTGTTATCTCCACCGTATGCTGTCTGCTCAGATCAGAAGCTCTAACAAATCCTACTGTTACAATATGTCAATATAGCTAGTTTCAGTTCATATCAGTTTCACATTAAAGGCAAACATTATCATCAATCGCCACGACGGCGAACACTAAAAAAGATGGCGTTTCACAGCTATACGCCATGCTTCACTTGTTTCCCCGCTTGACCCATTAAGACAACTTGTCTGGATTACAAAGACACATCAGACTAGGTGTCAGAAGTGCAACAGTGTAGTAGTGCACCGCAGACTCCGACTGTGAAGTGAAGGCGCCCCAAGCAAGCAGCAATAGTAAGAGGCCCATCAATGCGACAGGAACAACGGCGTTGGTTCCCATAGGGGTGCCAGCATGCGTATGCACGTCAAGCAACCTGCGAGCAAGCTGGCAGCAGTTCGAACAGATTCAATCTCTACATTGTCACTACTGAGCAAGATAAGAAGTCTGCTCAAGAAAAGGTAGCCCTGCTCTTTACAATTGCCAGTGCACCCGTAATCGAAATATACAACACATTGAATTTTGGCACCCCTGCCTAAGAGATCCCTCACTCAGACGAAAACCTAAACAAAAACCTAACATTAATTAATGCTCCAAAAGTTTGACGAGTACGTGCCAAAATGCAATTAGCTGTATGCATGCTACGTCTTCTGCTGCAAGCATCAACCTGTTGAGATCTTTCTTGTGTTTCTCACAGGCGTGAAACTGAAAGTCAAGGAATGCAGTTTCGAAGAACGTGACAAGATGATCAGAGACCAGGTAGTTTTCGGCATTGCATGTGAAGAGCTGCGCATAAAGCTACTGAGGTGAAAAGAGCCTACAGTCGATATGGTTATGCCAGTCTGCACCATTCGTGAAATGTCCGCACAAGAGATGAAGGAAATGTGCACGACGACAACCCTGTTATTGTCATTGGAAAGCAGAATGCAAAGAATTACATGCCAAAAGCAGCCAAGACCTGGAAGCACTGTGAGACAGCTTAACCATTTAAGAAGACACTGTGCTCAGACTGAGCAAAATCTTTCTTAAATGTGGCAGAGAAACCATGCACTTTGCAAGACAGTGCAACTCAAAAAACCCTGTTCATGCTGTAATGGATGACTAGCTCAGAAGAGGTTCTGACAGTTCAGAAAAGAAAGACTGTTGTGTCCATAAGTATTTTATTACGGTACATACGACTTAAAAGGTTACATATGTGTTACATCATGGCTAACGGTCGAAGGAGGAACAAAGAGTTGCGGCAAGTTGCGCGGGAAGTCCACCGGAAACGGAAATGCCGGCCCCCTGGCGGACCGATTCAACACTCCCCCACACGAGCTGAAGGTCCAGACTCGTGCTCTACGTGCACGAACAGGGCATCCTGATGGGGCAAGATTAGTTCCCGGTCTGCCATTTGGATTCTCCACTGGTACACTGCCGAACATGCTAGGATCCGGCGGCCAATCAGTGTATGACTCGAGAAGGGTCGAGTTCTGATGGCGAAAGCGCCACTGATCTATGTGGCGTGTTATTGAGACGTGATGGGACTGCACTAAATCCATACGGTTTCCCAATACCCTAGCGACGACCCCTGGCACCCAACGTTCACCAACTCCAAAGTTCCTTTCAAAACCAAATTGCCGTCTTTGAGGTTGCTTAGTCCCTCCATGTCTGCCCTTGTGTCTTAAGCCAAAGTGGCGAGGTCCATGCGCACCTTCAGGTGGAAGTTGAGCATTACCTCAGCTGGAGATTGAACTCTTGTAGCCGATGGTGGGCGACAGTGCACAAGTAGCCATCTTGCCAAGCGCGTGGCAAGAGAACCTCTTGAGAGTTTCTTCAACGCATCCTTAACCATTCTCACTGCTCTTTCCGCAAGATCATCGAATTGTGGATGGTCAAGTGCAGTTCTTAGCTGGCGAATCCCATTTTGGGATATGAATTTGGTAAATCGTTGTCTGGTAAACGGTGTTCCATTGCTGGACACGAGACAGACAGGGAGTTTAAAACGGACAAGTGAGATTTCTCAGATGCTCAACTGTGGCTGCTGAAATTGCTGCTGGCGTCGGTAGAGCTTGTGGAAGCCAGGGTCTGCCACCCCGCCCAGGGGCCGCTACCGACCACCTAAAAGGACACAGTCCGAAACGCACGACAGCGCATGAGGAAAGAGCCAATAAAAGGAGGACACT
>JAZHYW010014157.1:0-16921 GCA_037355805.1 Ixodes ricinus
GCAATTTATACAAAGCCTGACATTCTCGCATACATGCGTTTGCTGGCCACGTTATTGAGCCAGCTGAGCGACAGCTAGGCAGCGGCGCGAGCAAGGCCACGAGGGGAACGTGATGGTGCTCGAGCCATCCCACCGTGAACCAATGTTTCGGCCACCCCACGGGTGCGTCGCCATCTATTGGTTGAACTAACGCCTTGTTCAAGATGGCTGCCGTGGGACCGCAGCCTTAAAGCCCTAGTTGTAACGCTAATAGTCTGATCCAGATGCCAAAGATTCAGAACTAACGGCTATCTTATTCAACGGTGATCTTCTTAGTTTTTCAATAGGGAATTGGCGACCGACGGACGCAGCTCTCGAATAATAGAAGCTGCACCACGCCAGTTACTGAAAACGAGCAAAAACGAGCCCCATTATCCAATTAAAATCTTCAGAAAGTCACATAATTTTGTAATGCGACAACGTTAGTTCCGAAACGTTGGCATCTGGTTTGGACCTCTAGCACTACATTGGGGCGGAGATTGAGCGTTCGGCAATGCGCAGTTAATTTTCGCAGTGAGAAAAAAAAAGGTTTTGTTAATACTTGGGCAGCACACCCTGCAAGAGGCCTCTACAGGTGAAGGCGCACCCGCGATGTCTGGACAAAGATGTCTCCTGGACATCCTCGTCCACTTGCCTACGCAGGTACTACGCATGGAAGGGGGCGCAATCAGTAGGGTGTTGCAGCGTACTGAGTCAACACCAGTGGGAAGACAAGGCCCGTGCATGACGTCACTGTTAGTGGACCCGCCCTAAGCTGCAAGCACGCTGAACCTCGACGCCGCAAAGCGACACGCGCGTCCACATTGGTGTCGGCCGAGTGCTAGCGTCGCGCTCCTTGCATTGAGACACGCTGGAAGGCGACGCTGATGCAAGATGCACGGCGCCTTTTGGATGTGATGACGTTTGAGGGGGAGAGTCGTCTTCTGGGGGATATTGGCCAAGTACACGACCGACGTGCAGTAGTGGCCACTTTTTCCCCAGCCAGAGTTCCCTCGGAGTTCCGCGCTCACCTTCGACCGTGAAGCCGTCGGCGTTGGCACTTGACGTGCACCAGCTTGGCGTAGATGCGCCGTGCCTCCGAGACCCGCTGGAGGAAGAAGACGCCCACGGTCTCGCTCCTCACGTAGCCCTTGCCTGGGAGGAGAACACGACGCACGGGGCTCCAACCCCGCTCAACCGAGGAACGCCCGAACTCATCACACCTACCAGACGATTTGCTCTCGCTTCCCAAAGGGCTCTCAAGAGTTACGAAAGCACTCGGAAAGCCATCAAAAGCAAAGGCGCATTCAATAAATAGTATCCGAATAAATAGTGTGGTTCTAGTCAGTATAAACACTTCAACACTTAACGTTGTTTTTGCGTAAATTATTTTTCGAGACAAGTTTTTCCAAGCGTATGATTCTTTTTTTAACCTTAGCTTGTTTGAGTGCGTACGTTGCTGTTTCTGCATTTTCTCTGCTCGGTGTTGACCATCGCAGGGGTCCAAGGACTGTCAAACTGAACACTACAGATTCTTTCCTTGTGTCCCTGGTCATATTCTATGGAAATTAAGGCTACTTATTATTAGTATTTTATTCTTATTAATAATATGAAGAGGTCCACAACGGAGTGACAACTGAATCGAATCTGGTGAAAATGTTCTAAGCTCACGCAAGCTTTCTAATGTCTCCCCTTCTAGGACATGCTTCGTCTTTAGATGTCTCCCCGTAAGAATCCTCACCGAAAGTTGGGAACACCGGCGGCCGCCATATTTTTAGATGCACGGCTACCTGCCCCAAGCGTGCGATTTGATCAGAGTGGACGCCGAGCGCTGACTCAGCGCTCGTGTAGCCAATGCAGGCTCAGAGTCCACGCTCCAAATATGGTCGGATAATTGATCGGATAATTGACGCCGTAGCCAGCAGAGAACGGTTCATTGCGAACACCGCGTAGAGGCAAGAACTCTCAACCAATCACTGACCAGGTGAGATTTGACAACGACAGGGAGGACCTTCTGTTGTCTCGCTACTAATGGGGTTTATGCGGTCGAGTTATACGGCCAGGGGGACATAGTGTAGGGGGCGTACGATCAGTCGATTAAATATACTAAAATAGATCAACTCATGGCTTAATTATTGAAAATAAATGCGTGGTTTAAATGAGAAACTTGCCGAGCGTCATCGAAAACCAAGCCAGTCAATTTTAGAAAGACTGGAGGCACGGAGGAGCGCTGAAGTTACCTCTTGACCAGCAGGAGCAAGGCTACCGACGTGATAACGTGCCCGTCTCCTATCCGGGTTTTCTCACCCTCGCCTCGCGCCTGTTGCAAGAGTGGTAAATTTAATTCACTGCTGGGCTTCACACGCGCTCAAAGTCTTTATAAAAATTACCGATTTAGTGGTTTTCATCTATTCTCTATTTTGTCGTTTTTTCACTAATAAAACGTTTTTCCTAATTATGTGACTTATAGTCACAATTTTTCCCGTGCATTGTGTTCCCCTACTCGTACAACTCATTTGCACCGACCGCATTAGTGTAGCTTTCATAGCTTTCTAGCGCGAGCGTCCTACCTTCGACAAGGCTTGGGAGCGTCTCGCGCAGCTCAAGAGCGCGCGTGCAGTCAGAGCAGGTGCTATGGGGGCCGGCTGTTCGAAAAGACACGCCGTTTCTCTACAAAGAGCGGCAAGAGGAAAAACGGGCTTCCGAAAGCGGGTCCCGACAGAAAGTTGTCTCACCGTCGGCGTCGAAGGTTTTGCACTTGCCGTCTGGCGACAGCGCCCCGAGGCGGTAGAAGCCGAGTGTCCTGGAAGGCCTGAGCGTGAGCGTGCTGCCCCCGACCAGGGCCGCCTCGCACTGTCCCGAACGCAGCGCCAGCATGGCCTGGTTCAGCGCCATCATGGCCGACGAACTGCCCGTGTCCAGAATGAAGCTCGGACCTTGGAAATCATCCAGGGAACCACGTCAAGCCTCCTCCCACGCCAGAGACCGGAACGCTACGGAGTCTCTCTAGACTCGTTGAAGTCGAAAGTTCACGGAGCCCGCCGGCAGAATATTGCCACCAACTTTGTGTCTGACGAACGTCCTCAAAAGTTAAGATTTTCGACCTTGCTTAACGTAACTTCTATTGACTCGAATAGCAGTCGATGGACCCGCTCCCAGTCTCGGCGTCCACCCAATACGAAAACGCATAGCGGGACGTTTAAGCAGGCCAATCAGGGCCGGAGATTCGCGCCGTGGTTCTACTCCCTGAGGAAATTGCTCACCGTTGAAATCGAGGCAGTAGGAGACGTAGTTGGAGAACAAAGCCTTGCGGCAGCCGACCACACCGTAGCCGTCGTTCTTGTTTGTGTCCACGTTGAAGGCCTCATATGTCTCGGATTCGGCGCTGCCCATGAAGACGCCGATCTTGCGTCCCCGCAGTGTGCCCGGGTCGTAGCCGGCGTCCACGATCGCCTCGTATGACGTCTCGAGGAAGAGTCGCAGCTGCGGGTCCATCACGTGTGCCTGCTTCGTCTCTACGCCGAAGAACTGGGCGTCGAACTGGCACAGGTCCCGGATTTTGCCGGACCGTTCGGGAACACCTAGCAGCCCTGCAAGAAGAAAGAAATACATGGCTGTCTCTTTCCCAAAAGCCTTCGATATTCAGCGCATTCCTCTTCGCGCTTCTCTTTTGCGGGCGGAGGCACACTGCAAGGATTCTGTGAATATCTGTCACAGGACGTTATGGAGTCTCATAACATCACAGTGTCACGTTACGTCCCCGAGGCTACATGCCACGGACACAAAATCTCCGAGGCTGGCTCTGTAATTGCTATGGAACAGCTCTTTATAAAAAAAAAGGGTCCGCGCATTCCTTCCCTGCTCTCGACGCTCGGTGCCTTAGGGCAAAGAAAAAAAGAGCACGTTTTGCACGTAGCTGTTTCCGAACGTTTTCTTGGCACTTTCTCAACTCCAATCACATGATTGCTTAGATCGCGTGTTATTTTTTCTTTGAATTCTGAATATCCAAGCTGTAGGTAACTAGTGAGCCTGGAAAGGCTTAGCAAAGTAATCGTCTGGATGCTGTGATGGTTTTTTGCACAACGCGAGCATAGGCCCAATGTGAGTACAGTCAAATCCGGGTACAGCTAAATGTGAGCATAGACCAACGTGATCATAGCCCAGTGCGATCATAGGCTAATGCGAGTATTCGCGTCTCCACTCGTTGCTTGCCCTCTCGCGGCGGAAACGGGAACCGCTCTAGTGAGGGTCCCCCGGTTCTCCTGCTCAGTGGGCACGGCAGGACTGCTCGCGATCATGGTTCGAGAAATGACATTTCTGCATGCAAACAACACTCACCACGGTCCCAATATTGTGCTGCAGCCGGTATGGGATTGCGCCTTACTATCTAGAGAGTTTTAGTATTGGATATAAAAGCAGATGCAAGCGTCGTGCGTTTGCGCTAGAGTTGCGTGCTCCCCACTCCGCATGCGCGCCGTCACCGTGCGCGAATCAAAGACCCTCAATTTTCGGCTCCACGCACGGGCAGTGTGAAACACGCAACGTTAACGCAAACAGGCAGTGCTGGCGTTCGCTCGTATACGCAAAAATGAAACTCCCGACTGATTCACCGGTCTTCCAATGCAAACGAAACGTGCTGCAGTCAGCAGACGTGCAAGCGGTTAGGCGTTCCTTCGAATTGGAAAGGCTGAGATTGGCGAAATGACGACGCATACAAATGAAAAAAAAAATCTAAGAAGTTCTTGTAATTAAACACACACACACACACACACGCACAACACACGCACACAGAATTCTTTTTTTTTTTGTATTTCTGGCATTTGGTCCGGAAGAATGGTCTGCAAATTTGAAAGTTTTGCCGATTGTTAAAAGTCGCTACTTTGATAGCCCCATATGCTTTACTCATACCTTTTTGCCATTTTACACGGATTTTTCAGACTCGCTAGAATGTTTTTATTTATTTCAGATAATTTTTATTTCTTCATAACTTATATATAAAACCGCTGCAATTGGCACCATTAATGATAATTTTGCAACTTTGGATTGCCGTAGTTTATTGTGCGTTTAAAATTAGATCACAAGCAACAAATTACATTAGAATTGTATTATATTTAATGCAAATTGCGGTAATGTAGTCCACACAACAATCAAAATAATACGCCATTTAATCATTACAGTCCTTACAGAAAGGTCTCACTGTTTTCATTTTAGCATATAAAAAACTCTGACATCGCTATCAAGATAGACATAAACACTGGAATAATATAAGATCTTATGCGTCACGTGTTGTCTTAAAAAAGCACACACTTTTGCTGGCTAAGACGAATTCCGTTTTTAGGTATTTGTAGTGAGAACAGCGTTTCTTAATATATACGTTTTGTGAACATATTCTATACTCATCATCCGTGGCGATATTTGGTAAAAGTTTGGTTGATCCTGTAAACTTGTACTTTGAATAAATGTTAAAGCGATTAATCTTCTAAATGGCAAAACCAATTAAATGGCCCGCAGTTAAATATTTTACATGACATTTACCTGACTGAGAAAGAGTGGCAAGAACAGAGGATTATTAGCGCTTACTTTTTCAAGAAACATTACATTCTGATACACTCTAACGTGTATGAAAGACACTCTCTTTAAAGGGACACTGAACTCTGCAAAATATTCTCAAGTCTCCGGATAGGACACGTATGTCGCAAAGTAAAGTTTCCGTGAACCATTTCTTTAGCGTAATATTTACGCTGTGAACGTCTTGAATTAGAACAACCGAAATTATACCTATGCCGAGAAATTCAATCCAAATGGAAGTTCGTTTCGATTTGGTTACCGAATTAAAAGGAGGCTCTTGGCGTAGGTATTACGCTAAATACCGTTTTTGTTTTCAGGATAAGGAAGGGACCTGCGTGCCTAACAGAATAGTTTCCTCGTAAAAGCGGAGATAATTTGTGTCGCTCTGTAAAGCCAGCGCACTAGACAGACTCAGCAAATGGTATACCGGCGCGGCTCTCCGAACCTCACTGTAACCGCCATTTTGGAAGACGAGTGGCGCCACCTAAAGACAGTTGGAGTCGCGAATGGACCAATGCGAGCATAGACCAATGCGAGCTATTCGAACGTAATAGATTATTCTGGAAGAAACAGAGGTTCCCTTTCCTCGCACCATGGCAATCTCATGCGCCGCCCGTGAAGGAGTGCCCGTCAATGGGAGCTATTCATGTTTGTCTAGAGGTTTTGAGATTTCAGAACGCAAAGCAAGACGGTAACAAAACGCGGTACGCTACGGGATACGTTCGCTATGCTTCCTTCGGGTTCCGAAAGTAGCGCAGCTCTGGTAATGAGTTCATCAAACAAACGATGTTTCATCGGCAGATCGTTGCGTCGACACAGCGACGTTTTAATGCGAATTAGTTTCCTCGAAAAGTTGCCAAAGAATAACCATCGCGTTCGTTAATCACACAACATGAATCGCTTTTCACGTTTGAGGAGCTCTTTTAAGTGTTGGAGGTCACATTTCTTTTACCGGTCAGTCGGAAAACGTGTTTTATTGAATGAAAGGTGTTAGACGCCTCAGCGCTTGATCAAGCCATTTCATCGTTAAAATTCTTTCTCCACAAAAAGAAAAAAAATGCGTGGTTTTTTTAGTGGTTTTCAAACGGCGACGTCTTGATCGAAGTTATTAAGTTTCAGTAAAAGCCAAATTTTTAGTGACACATATATTTAGATCGGTTGATGGACCCTCGTAGCACACCAGCTTTAGCGCAATATTGACGTCGACGGTTGGTAATCAGAAAGAGATATCGTCACGCTATCCCGTTTAACTGTGTAAAAAATGCGGTTTTATTATAATTTTTTCTCTCCCGAAACCCGCTAATATATGCATTTAGCGCCATCTGCCGCAAGGCAGAGGCGAGCTGAACTTCTAGAAATAAAAAAACAAAAAAAACACGAGGGCGGCACTTGTTCGCTTTCACTCATCCGATACACGTGTCTAGACCGGCGGACGACCCCGTCCCGCCACTCTACCAGGTGAGTGAACTTCGATGAACACAAATGCAGGATGGGATCACGAAACAAATCCTTGGTTGAAATCTCCTACTGATTAACTAATAGAGACGTATGTGCGGTGAAAATTAACTTACAATTTGTGAGAGCTCAGTAGTAGCCTGACAACTATGATGTCGATCAAAAGCAACATCGGGCATATATGGGTGGCATTGGTATTGGTAACGAAAATTTGGTGGCTTACCTGGTGGGGCTAAAATCTTCAAATATGAATGTCTTTTATGGTCAGTTGACCATTGCACATAAAACAAGCAAATATAGATGTTTATCTCTAGATGGAAAGATTCAAACGATGTAGACAACTGACGGATGAAGAGATTCAAGAAATAATTTTTCTTCCGGATGGAGATATCTCGACGTCAATTTCCACAGCCACCCTCACAACCCAGAGTATGATCCGAGGAAAGATTGCAGGTTCCTTGAAACCTGCCTATTTGAAATTGTGACCATCCTTCGCGACCTCGAGAAGCCACAAGTTGAGAACATTGATGTGCCGAGAGTATCTTCCCAAAAGTTGGCGCGTATAACACTTTTATGGGCGGCGTCAATTTGACAGACATGCTCAGTGAGCTGTACCGCACAGATCACAAATAAAAAAAGTGGTACATGCGCATGTTCTTTTGGATAATTGACGTGTCTATTGTGAATGGTTGGCTCCTGCACAAGCGACACTGCTCGCAACTCTTCATCGAAAGAAGGCTTTCTCTGCTCGCTTTCCGCTCTCAAATCGCACAAGCCCTGGCACACATGAAATGCAAGCCTTTGAAGAGAAGATCACACACGCTGGAAAAGGAAACTGCACCTCCAAACAAGATCACACGGTCAGTAAAGTCAAGACCGACAGATGATGTGAGGTATGATGGAACCCACCACTGGCCTCAGTACACTGAAAAAAAAAACAGGTGCAGATACCGCAAAACGGGTTACACGTTCCTGTACTTTGCAAAATGCGAGGTGCACCTGTGCCTTCCTCCAAGTCGCAACTGTTTTCACTCGTTTCACGTGAAGTAGTGCCGCTGATGCCCAACATTGCTCAGGAGGAACATCTCATTATGTGTTCACAAGTAAAGGTAATTTTGTTCTGCTGCCAGATTTTGTTTTTTGCCGGTTAAAAATCCGCACCAAATTTTGTAGGTGTGCGGGTGTTAAGTAAAATTTTGGGCATCAAAGGGTTAAACCTTCCGCTCGAAAATAAGGCTCGTCTGACTGCGGTGGAGCACGTTTCCTTGTCAACGCATAGACCATAGATGTTTGAGTGCTGGGGGGGGGGAGACTCGGCTGGGGGGGGCGGAGGCCGAGTGGGCTAAAGCGCACACCCAGCTCGACGCGCGTGGAGGGAAAGCTCGCGAAACCCAGGAATCCTGGCTCGAGTCTCCACCTCTGCCCGTTTCGATCTGGATGAGCATCGTACCGGCGTGCGGTCGTGTATCACTACTGCGTGGCGCACGTTAAAGACCCCAGGCTAGCGGTTGTACCGCACTGGCTAAATTGCTCATCTACAGCGAGTGACTCGTCGCAACTTTAAATGGCTGACCAACTACACGCTGTATAAATATCCCCACAACCAACTTTGGCTGAAACCACGGAGAGCGTAGTCAATGGGGACGCCTCCTGCTGGTTGCAAGTGCACGTAATCGTCGCGTGGCGAGGAGCGTAATGGCAGACGACCACCTCCTTGCAGCTTGTATTGCGAACGTGCACCACGTGACCCGATCCTTGGAAACAACCATCTAGGCTCTATGCGATTTAGTACTTATGGCAGATAACCACGATCCGTTACAGGAACTAGCTGGAATACCTAGGGAGGAACCCCTGAGGGTACAAGACACTGTAATACACCATGCAGAAAAATACAAATCTCTGGGAGTCTGGCTCAATGAGGGAAGGAAATATATTTATAACATGTGGGGAATATAATTAGAAAAGAAAAAAAAACTTATTCAGAATGAAGCTCGAGGCACTATGGGACTATAAGAGATATGAAGTGGTCAGAGGTATATGGAAGGGAGTGATGGTATCAGGACGCTCTTTGGCAATGGGGTACTGTGCATGTAGTTGGAGGTTCAATCAAGATTAGAAATTCGACAAAAAGTGTCGGCAGATTGGCACTGGGAGCACTGGAAATACACCGAATGAGGGAGTACAAGGAGATTCTTTTTTTCTCTTTTCTTTTCTTAAATTCTTTTTGCTGTAATAATGTTTCCCTTGAAAACTTGACTTTCAAAAACTTGCGTGGATATTTTTGTACATGATGCATTCTTTTCATTAAACGTTATATTTGTTTGTTTTGTTTTTCTGTTAACAATACCTTCAGCTGCTACTTAATGTGATTTTCATCTTTTGTTTCTCGATGCTTGCCGTTGACCACTGTAAGGGGACCGATGACCAGTCAAGCTGCATATCGCAGCTTTTTTCCTCGGGATCCCCTTCAAGATTGATGTAAATAAAGATAATATTATATCATTATTATTACATAGGCTGGTCGTCTACAGGAAGGCAATTAGTAATTTGAAATGTTGACTAAAGGTTGACCAAAATGGATGATACGCGGCGGGCACTGAAGATATTCAAAAATGTATACATGAAAAGTTTCAACACAAAATGAACAAATCGAACCCGAAAGTTTACATTTAAATACCTACATACAAGTTATGAGTTTGAACAGACTACTTCAGTGGAAAAGAGAGTGAAAGACCAAGAAAAATAAATGTGGAAGATAAGATTGCAGGAAAAATCTGCTCTACCAATGTACAGGACTCAAAAACAGGGCATAGGAAAGGAAAACTGTTTGACACTTCACTGCAAAGTTCTTTGCAGTTTAGTTTCAGCCAAGAACGGGAGTTTTGAGGACGAGGACGTATAGTGCCGAATTGCAGGAGACATACACATTATGTGCTCCCTGTCATATTAAGAGCGAGACACTAGAGCACTTGGTAGTGAAGTGCACGAGGCGTCGTCCCTGCCCTTCTTGAGGGGTTACATATTTGGCAATAGGCCCTGGGTTTTGCTGGTGGGGATAAAAGGACGGAAGAGACAAAGATTACAGTCACAAAGAGGCGATAAGAAGATTGGTGGAAATTATCTAGGAAAAATTGAATGATGCACACCTAACTAGCACAGCTGGGGACAGGCAATACCGAGGAAAATTGAGACTTTCTGCTGCGTTGCTCCGGCCCAAAGTCCCTAAACCCTGTACCCCAGTGGGTTTGGTGCTGGGGTAACGCCGACAAGGTTTGACCAGAGGAAAATTGGCAAATCTCACGCCGAAAAGAAGAGGCGGGGGTTGATGTTTCGGAGTTTTTTGCGCGATCTCCAAAGGTCATCCTGGTGATATCTCACACTGCCTTGTGATAGTTAGGGAGAGAAAATGGCTTAGAAGGGCGGGAGGAATCATACGTTTGCCTTTGTAGATATAGGCTAAGTGGCGGAAGTGACCGCCCGTTACAAAAGCAGCACTACATGACACACTGGCGCCCTCTATCAGGTAGCTCTGCCACGCTTTCCAACAGTGCATAACTAGAGAGAAGGTCTTGCCGAATTCGCGCGATAAAATCTACTCAATATTTATAACATGTAGCTGCTTATATCACCAAAAGAAACGCGGAAAAGTATGTTCTGAGCACCTACAAATACACCTACGTTTTTTTTTTCAGGTGTGTCTAACCA
Source organism: Ixodes ricinus (assembly GCA_037355805.1). Classification (NCBI taxonomy): domain Eukaryota; kingdom Metazoa; phylum Arthropoda; class Arachnida; order Ixodida; family Ixodidae; genus Ixodes; species Ixodes ricinus. The sequence goes on from JAZHYW010014157.1 coordinate 10,747, forward strand.
ACGCATATAACTCACAAGACTGTAGGTAAAGAAAAAATGACATACACTGGAAGTTGTCGTAACCTTTCAGTAATGTCTCCATTGTTTTTTTGTTTATTTGCAGCCTCAGGGTTTATATTATGTTCAATCTACACCAGCTCGTGTGCGCACTTACTATCGTGGACACTGTTAGCTATAACACGGCAGCGGCGGCCGTCCCGTACCCCCAGCGCCGCATAGCAGGCGCCGTCCGAAACTCCGCGCATGCGCCGTGTGGCGGACTCGCTCTTCCCGCCTGCGAGCACACCCTCGCTTTGTCGTCTGCTAGGCACAGAGCAGACGACGCCACAGCGCTCGCCAATTTTCGCTGAACACGGTTCAGCGAACCACCGCTTAAGAGGTACCCACGGTTGATTCCCTGACTCCGCTGGCTAAGGATAATCATCGCCACTAAATGTAACATCACGGTAGATAAAATTTTGTTATGGGACAAACTTGCAGTTATACTCCGTTTCACTTTAGGTCTAAGCGTAGCGGACGCTACGAGACGATAGGACCAACCAAGCAGCGACAAAAGCACTTTTTGCACCTTATTGGGTCCCCCGGTGATGCACTCCGTGACGTTGCACCTTTGCCGCTATTTGATTGGCTCTGTCGTTTTGTAGCGTACGCTGCGGTCGGACTTAAGGTGAAACGGAGTATAACAATCTTTCTGTATCACACCTGCTGCGCTCATACTGGTTTGCGAACGCATATTGGTAAAAATGCATTGCGCACGCCTGCTTCTGAAAAAGCAAAAAAAAAAAGAAAACTTAAACAGGGGTAGTGCTTTAATGACTCTGCAATCTGCCCCAATAAAAATCGCCGGTTGAAAATGAGTTTGAGACCAGTTCGCTATGGCGAGGGTACCAAACGAGCAGCGCTGTGGCATCGCCTGCTCTGCGCCTAGCAGACGACAAAGCGAGGGTGTGCTCGCAAACGGGAAGAGCGAGTCCGCCACACGGCGTATGCGCGGAGTTTCGGACGGCGCCTGCTATGGGGCGCTAGGGGTACAGAACGGCCGCCGCTGCCGTGTTATAGCTAACAGTGTCCACGATAGTACATTCGGTGTATATTCAGTTTCTTACTATCTTACAAAAATAAGAAACATATTCTACTATTTTCTTTCTTTATTTAACCACGTTAGGACAGAAGTTGCGGTTTCTCAACGACAGCTCCTTTGCCAACGCAGAAAAGATATTGGCGTAGCTTCGATAGATCTGAACGACACGATAAATAGCTTGGATTGATCTGCTCACGAGAATGTTGGAGGTGGTGACAACTTGAGCGTATACATTTTGTATCACCATCGATGTCACATTTGGCAGTCGTCAACACAATTTGAACAACTACCGGTAACTGAACGTACTCAAAAAATGCGAGTTTCAATTAAAATTACCGAAATTCCACCGTAGCTCGATAAATAATGAATGCAGCGGGTGCGGTCTATGCTTGCTTAAAAATTAAATTTTTACGCGGTGCCGACTACCTACAGGTGCAGACTATACAATAATTTGGTTTTTGAACATAATTTATTATGACGACACGTGACAAATTTTTTGATATGTTGATTTTCGTATGATAAGCTTTTGTGTGTTTTATAAAAGTTTGATTATTTCAAGCCATTCTGTATGTAATTTTGTTTTTATTTGCAAGACATGCAAATATGCACCAGGTGAGGACTATGCACAGAGTGCATACTATCCAAGAAAACAGATTTTGAGATGACGTTTGATTTTACGGACTATTCGTCGGTTACGGACTATAGAACGTGAAGTGCGGTAGAAAAAATAAACTAATTACGGTTACTTAAAGACTTTTCATTACAGGCCTTATGTCGGCACCGCAACCATTCCGAAAGCACGTAAACGGGGAAGCGTCGTCCAACAAATTATTTTAAACAATCAGTAACATCAGTAACTTCAGTGTACTAAACAATGCAGATAGGCTTCACACCGATTGTATTATGCAATCTGTAGCAGAATTGAGAGAACAAATAAAGTAGATTTGACGCCGTTCGTCAATTTTGTTGTGTATAAGGGTCAAGTAAGATATTGTTCATCTCAAAGCAGCGACAAAATGCGCGAGGGTGATAGAAAAATTATCCGCACGCCAGTTGAATATTTTTTGGACGCACTGTCTTTCCGCAGGAGGTCGCTCTCCTCCAGTGTGTGCAGGTTGGAACGTGTTACGTCCGTACTGGTGCGTATCAAAGTGGCTGTTATCTAGATCGGGGCTCTCCGAACCCCGGCCCGTGGCTTTCCGTCGTCCTTCCAATGAAGCCCAGCCCGCTTCTAGGAAGGCCGCTGCTCCGGGGCAGAGAGAAGCGCTCGTCAGGAAGCGGCCCCTCGACGCGCACACCAAGATGACAGAAAGAGCGAGAGAAAACTGCCTGTCGTAACGCGGTTTCTTTCGCCCTATTATTGGTTATTGTCATCACCAGCAACCCCATTCTTCGACCCCGTTTTATATCTAACTACGTATGGGAACATTCCTTGGAGTTCTCAATATATTTGCTTATTCCGCCTCACATTCTTCTTAAGGCAAATGAATTACTTTTAAATTGAAATCATTTGACACCTGTGGCGACCTTTAACTACCATTACAAGTCGTGTTTCTTCATCACTTTCCATTCACGCATGACGTCACGTTTCACGTGACCGTTGTGGGTTGTTCGAAATTCAGGTGGCTGTGACGTCATGACCCTACCAACCAATCAGGATTTTCGCGTCCGCGATTTTCTCGTCACGCCATCGACGCCGGCTTTTCTGCGACATGACCTTCATAACGCTATCGCGTTAAAAATTATCGTCAATGTAAAAGGCGCCTCCGCTGGAATTTGAGCCATTCCATCCCTTCATTCCTAAGTTGGCACCAAGCCCAACAAGCCAGCGAGACGCCTTACAAACACGACGACCTCACGAACCGAAAGCTCCTCTGGCACGGCCGGTCACGACTATTTAGCACGCCGGAAGTTCCACTGAATTTATAGATACACATAAAAAACGACCCCAATAATTCCCTTTATTGTGCTCACTTTACCTCGAATAAGCGAGCGAGTCTCGGAATTGCCGATCGATTAATTGATTCGTTTGGCCTCGCTCGGAGCGCAGCTATACTCACGGCCGATCAAACAACGGGGCGTCGCTGTTGTAAAGCGCTCGCTGGCGACACCGCTCTCTCCCGCCAGCCAAAAAAGTCCGAAGGCAGCCAACAGCCTAACACCAATCGCCGGATGCCGGGCCAAAACAGTCGAGGGCGTGGCGCAACCATTAGCGCGCGCCGCTGCAGCGTCAAACACGCGCTGCCACGCAGACGCGTGTGTCCCAACGCAATTGAGCTAGACCACGCGTCACCTAACGATGGATCGCAGCGCGGACCCTGCGAGCCATCGGAGCCAATCCATCTTCATGAACGCATCACGTGGTCACCGGCCTCGCGATTCGCTGCGCAACCACTAGAATGTCACGTGACATTCACACGGCTTTAGATTGGTTCCGATGGCTCGTAGCATCTTCCGTGGTCCGTCATAAAGTAACACGGAGTACGGTAGCTTATCGCGTGAGATGGCGATACTAAGGGGGCGTCCCTGAAAGTGAATTGCCGAGTCCATATTTGTTTTCTTCCATCATCTAGCTAACCCTGAGAGAGGTTACCGGTGTATACTCTGCGCGTATAGAGGCGTGCCGCGAGTCGGGAAACATCAATCGAAGCCAGCTGGAGTGCCCCGCGCCATTGCGTTAGAGTGGTTACGAGAGTGGGCAGATTCCATGCTGGATTGCGCTGGTTCCGAGGGTTTTCGCGTAACGCGGCTGACGGAAGCCGGAACGCCAGGTGCATCGTGTAACATGTGACGGTCGCCTATTGAGTTACCAAATGTAGACAAATGCTGCGCAACACCTGAGAGAAAGGGTATATGGAATACGAAAATTAAATATAAATTATGGAAGAAAATTGCTACAGTTCCGAGTTTAGGTTTTTGTCGCCAAGACGAAAATATCTTCAAATCGCCAGCCTGGCGACAACAATAGCCTACCATGTTAAGAGATTCGTATAACGTTTCAACAAAAGTAATTATTAGCCTAACCAATTACGATGTACGACTCCCCAAAATGAACAAAAATTACTCTCGATTTCTAGTACTTTACTCTGAGACCTGACAAGGAATGCCATCGTAATGATATTTACGGCGGAGATCCATGACTCGAGCAGCTGCATATTTGCAGGCTCATTACAACCACAATGTGCAAGAGTTACTAAAAAATACTTTCCCTTCCTCCAAAGTTTAGTGACACTTATGAGCTGAAAAGACCTCCAGTCTTTTCAAGTTCAACAGCCAGGCGCTGTAAGTAAGGCGATCGACCGAAACGTTTTTTTTTCCCTTTTCTTTTCCCCCCCTTTTTAAAAATGTATTTATGATGCACTTAATTTGAAAATCAAACATTTTCGGTAAAAACATTACAGGGTCGAGCAGATGTATTCTCCAAAGGCAGGATGAATATTCATCGTATACCTTTCTTGGGATCTCGTGCAAATAAATTGTTTGGCGCAGTGCCATGTCTAGAAACACTTATTCAAGATAGCTGTCAGGAGGTGAATTATAATTACATAAACAAAATGCGATAACTTACGTTTGGAACTGTACTAACCGTCCTTTAGCCCCTCGTGGCAACAGGCAGAGAAACGACTGGACGCAAACAAGGCAGCAGGATACGATGTTCAAATTTCAGGGGAACTCTACAGTGAGATTTATGAAGCTTTTCTCGCTACCAAACAACCTAAAAAAAGAAAAGAAACTATGTTTTTTTATTCTATATTATTATTTCATGATTGCACCCCGGACTTCCCCTGGACGCATGTCAGGACACGTTTGCAATTGCACTCCTGAAATGCAGCCGACTCGGAGAAAGAAGGTCGGTGGCCGGCATTCCACATTCCGATAAAAAGACCACCGCTTCTGTAAGGAGGGAGAGCTCTGCGAAAGCTTATAGCACGCAACCACTAGATTGGGGCTTCTATCAAAAAGGTAACAGCCGAATTTTTTTTTTTTAGAGTGTTGCTTTACACTGTTTGTAGTTTTCTTATGGGGTATGTGCGTGCATAATATACGGAGCTTGCTATTCCTTAGCGTAAGAACGAAGCTGCTTAGGCTCGGCATTTATTCTTGTAGCGAAAATGAGCAATAGCACGTCGTGCTGAAGGATGTAATCATTTGAAACGTCGGTCCCTGTCGCAAAGAAAGCTTCGACCAAACTATCTCTTGAACTTATACTAGTTATCACAAGAAGAAAAGAAGGAAATTGTGCACATTATTCATGAAGCTGCTTTCTTCGACATGAGATGTCGAAGAAAGAAACGATGCCTTTGGTGTTCGAAATCTGTACGTCTTGATAATATAACATGAGGCGAATCTAAGATACAGCCACATACCTTTCTGGACGCATAATGGGGGAAATTAGTAACGTTCCACGAGAAGCCGGACTTTTTTCACTACTCTTCCTGAGGTGAATACGAGGATAGATAACTGTTTAAAGGGATACTTCAACGAAATTTGAAATATTCCCGTCGTGTTCAAAAATAGGTTGAATATGATCCACAATATCCGTAAATGACAATCGCCCGTTTGTATTTTGATCCTGGTGGCTGTATTTTTCGTTATAAACGGCCCACTCTGGCAAGCGCTCGGAGAAGGCCCAGCGCAATCGTGACGTAAGTCGTCTCAAACGAGCAAAGCCAGGCAAAGCTACGGCGAGGCTGACGTCGAGAGGATGGCCTAGTCGGTCCAGCCACCGAAGCGGCTGCTTTTGTATGAATTTTGAGTGACGGGTTAATCTTCTATAATCTTGTAGGGGGACAATAGCGACTTCTGCGACACACAAAAGGATTCTCGGAAAGAGGGGATTTCCTCCTTCCACCCTTCTCTCGTCGTGGCCGGAGGCGAGACGACTTCCGTCACTAGCTGTCAAGGTTCCTAGACGAGCATTACAAACGAGGCGTTAGCGACATCCACCAGGTGCTCTTTGCTAATCGTTTAATTCGTTTTAAAATTCCTTTTCGAGACTTTTTTAACAAGATATTGGTATGTTCCATGTGATACTGCTCTTTTGAACACATATAGACCAAAAAAATGAGCGCCGAAATTTCGTTGTAGTATCCC
>JAZHYW010014158.1:0-15911 GCA_037355805.1 Ixodes ricinus
TCCACTTCTGGCTTTCACCGAGTGCGGACGTGGGATGGCAGGCTCCGCCGGAGCGGCGATAGCGGCCCAGTCGGGCCGCGGTGACAGGAATGACTCTGCGTCTTCGGAGTATCAGATAATTTTGCCGCCTCTGCCAACTGGACCTACGGTGCTCAACACCGTGTTTCTTCACGCCGATGTCCGGGGACGCCCGTACCGTGTGGAGGACTTCCGCGACACCCTGAGTCGTCTGGCACTGCTCCCCGAGGTTCTTACCTTAGGGGCATACCAGATGAATCACGTCTGGGCCGTGACCTTCAGGTCACCCGAGGGTAAGCGGAAAATCATCGCTGCGGGCGACCTAGTCGTCAAGGGACGGCGGTGCGTCGTCGTGGACCCGGCGAACAGGGACGTCCGAGTCAAGATTCATTGGCTGCTTCATTACGTTCCCGACGACGAGGTGAGGGGGGCACTGGCACCGTATGGCCAGGTGATGGAAGTTGGAACTGAGAAGTGGCGGGTTGAAGGAGTCATGGGCTGCGGGTCGATGACACGCACGGCTGTTATCCGGCTCAAGCCAGGGATAGGGTTGGAAGACCTGCCCCACCAGCTGCGTATAGCCGGAGGACCGGCTCTCGTCGTGGCGCCGGGCAGACCCCCGCTTTGCCTGCGCTGTCAGCGGACCGGGCACATCCGCCGGGACTGCCGTGTGCCGAAGTGCGCATCCTGCCACCGGTTCGGTCACGACGCGGATCACTGCATCAAGACCTACGCAACGGCCACATGTCCCGGTGGGCAAGACGCCAACGCCGAGCTGGTCATGGATGAAGCGGACGCGCAGGAAGCTCTGCAAGGGACGGGCCCCGCCACCGAGTCACCGAAAAGCACAGGCACGGAGGTCGATCGAGCCGCGACTGAGCACCCGCTGAAGGTGGTTGCTGCTTCATCGGTCGACGCATCCACGGGAAACCGGGAAGAGGCGCCGACCAGTAAAGACGAGACGGCGACAGGAAACGAACCGCCGACGTTGAAGAATGAAGGGTCTCAGCAAAACACTGCGGTTCCACCGGTTAACGAGGTTCACATGGTCGACGCCAGCGGGCTGGCTACGAAACGCCCGCATCCTGAAGACTCGGACTCTAAGCAAGTTGACGGCAGACCGACCCTGGCGGAGGCACCGGTGAAGGCGGCACCGCCTAAAAGGAAGCCGCTTCGACCCTCTCCAAAACCCGCGCCCGAACCCAGGGAACCGGACAAACAGGCCGGTTGATGCGCCCCCGGGCCAGCTCCTGGTGAGGATACGGCTCCCAAGCAAGTCACTGACACGCGGGGACGTCTAGCCTTATCGACAATCTGAAAGTAGCGACGTTAAATGTTCGCGGGTTTGCCTCACGTCGCAAACAGTACCAGGTTAGAAGGCTGCTAATCGATAATGGCATAGACGTCCTCGCGATTCAGGAGACAAAGGTTGAAAGCGATGAGGCAACCGCTTCCCTGTTGGCCCCTTTTTTACATTACTTCGAGGTTTGTGTTTCTCGTGCCAACGGACTGTCCGGAGGCTGTATGTTGTTTTTAAAGAAGTCTTTAAACGCGCGCGACCTCTCCCTGACTGTTGATAGCGAGGGCAGATTTGTTATTTGTGATTGCAGCTTGAGCAATGTTGAATACAGAATAATAAATTTGTACGCGCCAAACGATGTTAATTCTAGGAAAATATTTTTTGAAAGAATTTATGCTTATCTAGACTGCCAAAGAAAAATCATTATGTTAGGAGATTTCAATTGCGTTTGTGACGTAAGAGATCGCTCTTGTAAAACACGGCAACGCGATATTAGCACGGGTATTTTAAATGATATGATTACCGAGTTCACTTTATATGATGTTGCAAATTACCAAAGAAATGATCAGGCGTTGCGGTACACGCATTTTCAAGGCACAAGTCATGCCCGTCTCGACAGAGCGTACGTGTCGATTGAACTTTTAACTGGTTTCGATGACTACAGTGTGTTACCCGTATATTTCTCCGATCATGCGTTGGTTTCTTTCTTTGTGGGGGGAAAACAGAAAAACACCGGCTTTCAGTGGGGATTATGGAAACTTAATAACAACCTGCTTAAGGATGAAGTGTTTAATGAGTCTATAGATGCATTATTAGTTAGGATGCATGACGCTAGAGAGAGCCCCAGTGCGAAGTGGGAATGGTTTAAACGGGAGGTTAAGCTAACTGCTATAGAACGTGCTAGTACGCTCGCGTACTGGAAGAAAGCAGAAGAAAAGCTGCTGCTAGATGATCTTCACCGCATTTCTAAACTAGAATGTGAACACCCCGGACAATTTACAGATCAGCTGAGTTATGTGAAACAAAAAATAGCTGAATTTGAAACAGAAAAATACAAAGGAGCACTCATAAGAGCTCGGGCGGAGAAATACACTCTGGGTGAACAGCCAACCAAACGGGCACTAAGCGCAGAAGCCAAATATGCAAAAACAAAAAATATCGCAGAGATCGAATACATGGGCCTGTCGAGTAGCCGCCCTGCAGTTATTGAAAAGTCTTTTATCGAATATTATAGCAGTCTGTTTCGGCGACGGGAGCACGGCAGTGACTCGCAACTTAAAGATTATCTGGCGGCGATGCCCCGTCTAAGCGATGAGATAAAGGAATGGCTGGAAGCTCCGATAAGTGTGGAAGAAATCGCGCGTGCAATCGATGACCTCCCATCAAAAAAGTCTCCTGGGCCCGACGGTCTGACGGCGGCTTTTTATAAAAAGTACAAAGACGTAATTTCAGGCCATCTTCATGCTGTAATAATTGAGGCATGTGACACAAATACGATACCACCGTCTTTCTTGAACACACACACTGTTCTCATACCCAAAGTTGACGATGAACAAAAATTAAAAGATATAAAGAATTACAGGCCAATAGCCCTTGGTAATGTTGATTACAAGGTTCTAATGAAAGTTTTAGCCCGGCGGCTGCAGGACGTTATTTATAAGATTGTGGGTGAGCATCAGACTTGTGGCATCAAAGGTCGTTCAATTCTGACAAATGTTCACATCGCGCGAAGTATATTAGAGGTATGTGACGAGGAAGAAGATCAAGTTGCCATGATTCAGATCGACCTAGAGAAGGCCTTTGATCGTGTACAGCACAGTGTATTGTATAAAATATTACATCACGTTCGAGTAGGCAAAATAATATATAATTTTGTTCGCTTGGCTTATACAGGATGTACTACCCAGCTGATAATTAACGGGAAGCTTACAACGCGTATTAGTGTAGAGTCATCCGTCAGGCAAGGTTGCCCACTGTCCCCGTTGCTATTCAGTATATTTCTCGAGCCCTTTTGTAGAAACATAATTAAAAATAGACTTATAAATGGATTTTCTCTCCAAGATATAGAAGTAAAACTTCTAGCTTATGCCGATGATGTTGCTGTTTTTTGCAAAGATAAGAGAAGTATTGTCGAAGCGGTGCGTGAAGTAAAGTCCTATTGCGAGTTAACCGGCGCTGCCGTTAATTGGCAGAAATGCTGCGGCCTCTGGCACGGGACATGGGCCACGAAGCCCGAAGTCTTTGAAGATATCTGTTTTATGTCAACGCCAACAGAGTATCTTGGTGTTCCACTGCAACATTATAAACGATCAAATGAATACTGGTCGACGGTAATTCAAGAGACGCGAGAGAAAGCGGGTAAATGGGGTGGGTGGGATATGTCAATTTTTACGCGTGCCACTGTCTGCAACATTTTTTTAATTGCAAAATTTTGGTATGTACTTCAAGTTTTGGCTTGCGCTAGAGTAAATGTACAAAAATTACACCGTGTTTTTGCTGTATTCATTTGGCAGTCTGGGTGGGAAAGAGTATGTCGCGATAATCTGTTTCGCTGCGTCAGGAAAGGCGGGCTGTCCCTATCACATTTATTTGTTAAGCAAGTTGTGTCGCGGTTTTTGTTTTTAGAGAGCAAACTAATCCTTTTCTTCGCGCTGTCATTCAGACTAGACTTGCGGAGGAAATTCCTTCGTTCGTTGTGTCCACGTGTTGCAAAAAGCAAAGACGAATTGGTAGTTTTCTTCGCGAGGTGATTGACGCTTGTCGGTTTTTGACTGTACGGTTCTCTTTTGAATACTTGTCGGGTGTCACCCGAAAACGCCTTACGCGAGACATTATAGATGCCGTCTTTCCTGTACCTGTCTACCGTTCTGTGTTTCATGCTGGCCCAGGGCAGGACGTGTTATCTAGAGTTAAGAAAATGTCAATCCCACCTTCCGTTAAAACCTTCTTCTTTAAGTTACATACAAACACTCTCCCAGTAAAAACTTGGCTCCATGAGAAAAAACTGTTTGTCCCTTGGGGCGTTGACTGTCTGCTGTGCAAAAAGCCCGAAACTACGGAACATGTATTTTTAGACTGCTGGGACGCCTTTCTTTTTTGGGATGTTCTCCAGAGAACTATTAAAAAAGATTTTACTTTAACACCGCATGGTATCAGGTTCCTTCCTGTCCACAAAGACTGCGAAATTCCGGTTGACCTTTTTATGCTTCTGGGCCTGCATGCAATATGGTGCAGTAGAATGGCTGTAAGGCATGCCGATGTGGACGCGCGGCCTGTTCGATTGTATTTTACGGAATCTGTCCGCCGCCTGAAATCTGTGTACGCCACGTTAGAGTGTCCGCCCGATTGGGTGCCAATGTTGGACGCTCTAGAGAACTTGAGAGAATTTTAACATTCATGCTCGAGCTCTTTGTTTTGTGCACGCGTTTTTTATCATTGTAATTATCATTGATTGTTAAGTTTGTATTCACTGTCAAAATCGGCAATATAAAAAAAAAAAAAAAAAAACTGCCTTCATAGCTTTGTGGTTAGCGCGTCTGCCTGCTGATCAAAGGGTCAACGGTTCGAATCCCAGCCGGCGCCGAAGTCTTTTTATTTATTTATCGACCCGCGGCGTAAGAGGTTAGATAGCCAGATAGATAGATACATAGACGAAAAGTGCGTGAAGTAGCCAAGAATGCTATTCGCATTAATTATATTTCAGGTGCAGTGCTTGCAGGGTGCGTTACTAAGTATATATCTTGTTTTAGGTTACAGCCGAATCTATCAAATGTTTATCACATATTTGAAAGCATTGCCCATCTAAAATGCTCCTCTAAGATCTAATTATTTAATTAATGCCTATGTTAACTTTGAGATAGCTTCAGAGTATTCAGTACACCCCTTCGTATAAATTGATATCAATCACTTTATTTATTTTTAAATACGGACAAATCTAATTACTTATGCATAAATCTACTTGTTAGAAATTTTAACCTCCATTGAGTTTCGTTTTCTTCACACTCACATACGGGTATTAGATACGTGTTTCTCGTTGTGCTCGCCCTATGACAAATGTTTCCCATGCCAAAAACAAAACTTCTGTACTAAAGTACAAAATAGTAAATTACAAAGCTGATTGCAGAGCTTTTGCAGAGTATTTTATTCACTTAAGCGTGTTTCTACATAGCTTTTGTGGTAGGTGACGCCCTTTACGCTACCTACAATTGCTGGAATTGCTACGCGGAACAAGTTTCGCAGAGATACAGCCAGAATAAAAGACTGGCTTTGAAAATTTTATTTCAAGCTCAGTTGTTTTATTTTAGTAAATGGCTCATAAATATAAGTTTTTGACTCGATAAAACCTTACGTTGGAGGTCGTCCGGCGGTTACTGCAGTGATCGCGAAATGCACCACGTTCATTAAACAAACAGAACATATATGCTACTCTCACAGTTATTCACGAATGCGAGAGTAGTCATGGCCTCGTGAAATTGATTTGTAAAGTGTCTACGGTATATCAAATATTTTTGAATTCCTAAAACGTCACGCAACGAAGTGTTCTACGGATTTCTAATTGGCGTATATTTAATAATTGCAGAATTAGTAATCTGATCTATGTGCTAAAGAGGGACGGTTAGAAGTGGGTTCTTGGTGAACTTGAGAAATTCAGTTGAACGTTTCTGATATTATCATTTCGGTGCGACTTTGAGAAAGACGTTGCTAATTAGACGTTGTATATTAAGCTAAATGCTTGCAATTTGATTACCTCAGAATACGTTAAGTACGCGTTCTAGTTGAAACAGGCATAAAAACACATATTTTAGAACAAACGAAGCTGAGCTGATGCATTCAAAAGAAGCAGATGGGTCTTGGGGTTGCATACGGCCAACGAGCGTTTTCGAAATGCGTCTTTGGCATTGGCACTCTAAGAGGAACACGCTAATCAAAGTGAAAACAGATAACGCGCGCAGGAAATGTGCGGTGACGAAACGGCCTAGCGTACGCTGTGATTGGTTGAGGTAGAGAGAGCAAGCAACATCACGTGGGCGCGCATGGAGCAGGCAAGCTTCCACGCCCTCAGGTTATGGCTGGCACGAGCAGCGCTTATATCAGAGTGTTTGCTTCTGAGCGCGCATGTAAAAAAACGATGTCACGTCACAAAAACACTGTGATATCGATTAGCAAGGACGTATATTATTTACTATATTATTAACATACGCCGCACTAACAGCGACTCATTTGAATAATTACTCATTTAACATTCAAAAGCATTACATCACCGAAATGTTCTTCAAGGTATATACTCTAAGAAAATAGCCCGTGCGTCTACTTTACCGCACATTACTCTGGAAGCCAATCACCGCAACTGCGCCATGGAGACAACTCAGCGAATGGCGATGCCGATATGTTTAGACCGAAAAACGCAGTCTGAGTTGTGACATTGAGCAACGCAAGCGTGACGTTTTGCATTGCTTAATGTCACAACTCCGACTGCGTTTCTTTGTCTAAAAATATGTTTCGGAATCGTCATTTGCTGAGCTGCCTCCGCAAGTTGCGGTGATTGGCTCTCCGATCGCTGTGCAGGAAGGTAGATGCACGGGCTTTTTTTAGAGTGTATATGGCTTGAAAATCGCAGGGATCAAATCTGCTAGAGATTATGTAAGGATAAATAAATAAAAAAAACTTCAGGCGAACCCATTGAACTTCTGCTAAGTCGACGTACTACCTTCTGAAGTATTACTCTTAAGTTACGTAGGAACAAAAACACAAAAAGGAAACCACCTGAAACATGACGATATAAGTTAGTGCTTAGAAACAAAGTTTATTAACGAGTTTGCAGCCTGATGCTGATATTGAGCCTGCCTTTCGCATCTAGGTGCTTTCATGGGATTTCAACTTGTAAGTACTTGCTGCGACGTAGGAACGCGCTGGCCCCGTTGGCGTCGTGGAGAATTAACGCGGATTTCGAAGCCAGCATTGCGTTAAAATTCAAACAGTGCAGAGTTCGAACTCCACACTGTTTGGATGGAGAATTTGAAACTTGCAACATATGTCTCGGACAGGTTGTTTAATTAAAACCTTTCAGTGTATGTGTCGGGTTTTTGTTTTTGTTTTTACCTGCAGATTTGGATTATGTCATGTTTGATTTAGACCAGCTCATATTCTTAATTACATTCAGTTCGAACGTCTTCTGTTATAAACTTTAGGTATTTCGATTGCGTTGCGTGTAGCTAAGTTCATTTCCTCCACCTGTTAACAATGCTGGTAGCACTTAGTGTAGGTTGTTTAACCGGATACGTGTGTTTGATTTGCACAGTGTATTCTTGTTTACGCTCTTACAGGCAAACGTACTGTAAAATTATATCTAACTCGCGTTGCTTGCGTACAAAGTTGCCGCAACTCGGGCGAATTTGTTCGAACAAGACTTCTGACTACACAATTAAATCCGAAACAGGTTCGCAATATGAAAATAATTTGCTGCGTCCATAAGGTGAATTGTATCCCATTAACCAGAGGGTGACAACTTCAAAACCGGTAGAGTAGTTGAAAGGTTAAAAACTCACGCAGGGCTTGTTTTAAAATTTCGGCAACTTTTTTCTTAACGAAAGAAGCACCAATAGTCCACATTTCGGCATCGCACAGAGCTCAACCATTCATACAGCGCGTCTACTTACTCCTTTCGGTTAATGCATCGCCAAAAGCATCGCCCCAAGGTCGAAAAACCAGCGTCCCTTCGACAAATGTTCGAGGAAATGGCGGCGGATGGGTTCCCGCTCTCAGGAAATGGCGCTCTTCCAGCGAGATTCCACCCCGCAGAGCGGAAGCGGAAGTGACGGCGATATCGGCGAGAGAGTGGCGCTACGCTGCAGCACGATGGGTGCCTGTACGTCACTTCCGGCTAGCACCACGGAGCCGGCGGGGATGGGCAGGCTATGGATTGCCAGATTTCCTCAGGGTATAGGTTCGCCGTTTGACAAATGGCCACTCCAAATGGTCGGCCAGTAAGTGCGCGTCCTCGGGGCCTACGGGCAATTTTGGATCCGAGTGAAGCTTGCCGTGAGCTTCCACAAAGCGGGTTCGTAGATCGGAAAAGTTGAGTAGGTTCAGTCATCAAACACGTTGTTCAAAACATGAACAAAATCTTTTGGCGATGTTCATTGCAGCGCGGGATACATTTTAATGAAAGGTTTGATTTTTAAAGTTTTTATACAAGCTGCCAAGATGCCGAGTTTTACCGTAAGGCATCGGCTACAATGCACTAGAGAAAATGAATGTGTTATGTCTATCTTTTTCCGCATAAATTTCGTGCTTTTTTATTAAATTGTGAAAATTTGTTGAGTTTTCTTTTTAATTTTTTACATATGAAAGCGTTAACGGGAAGCTGAAGTACCTTTAAAGAAATCGGAGTTAAGAGCGAATTTTTATAGTTTTTATCCTAAAAATGTTGTTATGGCACTTATCTTGGGCAGAAGTAGTAAGGTGGGGCAGAATGAGGCAAAAAAGATTAATTTCAATGCTAATTTTTATGTTTGCTTTAATATAAAAAAGTGAAAGCCGTTTACAACTCTCTGTAACGCCGAATTAGAGCGCAGCTCTTGAGGAGGAGGAGGGAGGGTACGGGGGGGGCCAAGTGACCTCGCGGGGGGGTCACGGTGACGTCACTGATGACGCCATCAATGATGATGACGATGACGATGCGGATGCCGATGACGTCACCAGTGACGTCACTGATGACGATGACGATGCGGATGCCGATAACGTCATCAGTGACGTCGTCATCGGCATCCGCATCGTCATCGTCATCACGTGACCTCGGGAGGTCACGTGACCAGAGGATCACGTGACCTGGGGTCACGTGACCTCGGGGGGGGGTCACGACCTCGGGGCCACGTGACCTCGGGGGGGGGGTCACGTGACCTGGGGGTCACGTGACCTCGGGCGGTTACGCCGACGGCGACGGCGACGCCGACGCCGACGCCGCTCAAAGCCGGAAACGGGCGCCTAAGAGCTGCACTCTAAAAACACAGCATGGACAAATTTGTATGTCGACTTTATGCCCATTAAATATTTTTTAAGCGGAGCAAGCTAAACATTAAACAAAACTAAAATATCTGAAAGTCGCAAGCTGTCTCATTTTGGTCCGCCCTGTGGAGCAAAATGGAGACAAGATAGTGGAGTACAATGAGACACTTAAAAAAACACTGATATGCGAACAGTCTTTGTATTAAAAAACGCTTGAAACGCGTTGTGCAGACTCAAACAGACTCTTTATGATCACACACTGTGCGTTCGGTGCTCTCGATTCACACTGAATACGGCGCATCTTGGCTCCCAGTTATTTGCATACCAGGCCCCTGCCAGGATCTCGGGATGTGCGTCGCACGGTCTGCAGAAGCCTCGGACTTTGTGCGTGTCTTCGGGGGATCACTAATAATCTTTCTTTCTGGTTTCATGGTGTTTTGTTTTTGGAGGGGAGGGGGGGGGGGGTGCCGGTTTTTACTTGCTTTCGCCAACATAAAGTTGCCACGTGGGACGGTGACGTTAGAACAGTGCTGCTCTCCGACTTGCTTGTTCTGTTGTTTTGTTTGTCCTACGTTAGTAAAAAAAAACTATTGAAATGTCAAATGTCGATAAGGACGCGAATTCTGTATCCCAGTCGTTGTTTTGTGAGCTGCTGCTCTTACTTTCACCGAGCCGTTTGGCTCGTCTTTAGCGCGCATACTTTGGTATGCCAAAAGGTGGGGCAGCAGTGTGAAGGGTGACACTGTTTTTTGACGCTTTTACGAGCTTTGTTGATGTCACATTCGCGCTATGAAGCCCTTGTTATTTTTATATACATTCGTGCCATTATAAACACCGGAAGAGAAAAGAGTATGGCTCAACAGCAGCGAGGAGACATGTGCGTTATTGACATACCCGTAATAAAAGTCCAGATTGTTTCGTTTTGCCCTGCGCGTATTCCGTTGCATAAATAATTGTTATTACAAACGCAAGCACAAATTGCTCATATTTGGTCCGCATGGGGCTAATAAAGCGTACCAGTAAAATTAAAGCTTACATTCCCAAAATAGTTTGTGCGAACCGGGGTCGACGCCTCAAGCGAAAGCTCGCTCTGAATGTTGCGTTTTTGGTAGGGGGAGGCACGTCAACCTCAACTCAGCCTTCATTTTTCTGAACACTCTTACCGATAGCTTTCACTTTTTACACCTGCAAAGTGTACAGGTGACGGCACCTCTTGGCGAAGTTTGAACGTGCTCCAAGTTGATTCCGAGTCAAGAGGTCCAACGCGTCAAGAGGTCCAACGAGTCAAGAGGTCCAATATTGGACCTCTTGACCCGTTGGACCTCCTGACGCGTTGGACCTCTTGACTCGCCGTGGATCTCTTGACTCGTTGGACCTCTTGACGTGTTGGACCTCTTGACCCATATTGGATCTCTTGACTCGTGCCTCGATGTGTCAAGAGGTCCAACGCGTCAAGAGGTCCAATATTGGATATATCTTGACTCGTTTCATCTCTTGGTGTGAAATATGTACAGGCAAAAAATGTAAAATAAGTACAGGCAAAAAAGAAAAAAAAACTACGAGGGCATCTAAGCTTTTCTTTATGATGTGGGAATGCGTGAGCACTAACTTTGCCCGAGTTGTGTTGCCGCAACGGATAGCCCACTAGTTTCACGATCAAGAGGGCCTAGGTTCGAAACCAGGCCTAGGCTCGAAACCAGGCATAGATTCGAAACCAGGGAAACCAGGCCTAGGTTCGAAACGAGGATGGTTTCGTGCTCAAGTAACCAGAGAGGTCAGGTGACCAGATTTTTTCCAGTTTGGTCACGTGACCAGAAAGGTCACGTGACCACAGATTTATTTTGGTTTGGTCACATGATTAGATAGGATACGAACTCACGTGACCAGAGATTTCGTTTTTTTATTGCGTTGGATTGTGTAGGACAAGTCACGGAGTTTGACGGGAGATTTTGCCGGCGGCTTTTTCGCTGACTGAGCCAGGTAATGCTCACGCATTAAAAAAGCAGAAAACAGAGATGCTAACAAAATAAGGCGGAGAAGAAAAATGCCGGAAAAAGAGAAAAAGTTAAGCTGTGAAGACTTCCACACGACAGGGGGATCTCACGAACACGACTTTGATACATATTTTCTGTCCGGTGATGTATTCAGTGTTCGTTCGTATGACCCGTGATTTGCTTAGTTTTGAAGCGACAAATACGCGCGCGCTGGGCTGTGGGGATCGCATGCTGGGCACTGGATTTTAAACACCGAAAATCATTGTTGTTATAAACTGTCAAGCTTATAGCAGCATTGGTTTGTTGGGGACCTGCAGCCCTGCAGGGCTGTGGATATTTGCTTTTCTACCCCCTGCCACAATGTCGTAAATTTGCATCTCCCGTGTTGCTCTCCTCCGCGAATATCGAACACGTCACCGGAAAGGCCTGGAAGATAGATGGCGCTAAACACTAAATGTTGCATTTTGCCCCTCTTCTCATTTTACCCCACCTTCATCTAAACGAAAACCCCATTTGTTTTTAAAAGCACGTGTAGCGATTGCCGCCAGGCGTGCGGCGATCCTCGCCGCCGCCTGTTGTTTGTCCAGAGCGTCGTGACGTCATTGACTGTATCCTCCAACCAGCTTATTGACGAGAAAGGGCCATCTGACCCCGTTGATGACGTCGCTATTGCTAGTTTGTCTCTCCGCTCTCGCATTCACCTACCATCGTAGCGCAGTGACGGGTGGGTCTACATCAAAATTTTAATTGGCTATTACGAGGCTCCTGCAATTAAGATCGAAATAAAACTTGAGACACATATTTTGTAAGGTGTCTCCATTACAACTTTTACTGTTAGTTCGAATTTGAGAACCTCTTCAGCACTTTTCTTTAAGGGATCAGTGCGATGTTCGAGTTCAGGACGTTTTTGTTTAACAAACCTATATTTACAGTGGCACCTACCTTGTAGCTCCTGTTTTAAATGAAGGTACGAAATAAATATATTTATGTGCTATACGTAGTTTAGTTCATTGCCATATTTGTGTCAGATTAATAGGACTTCAAAAAGTACGGTTAGGGTTTCGGGCTCAATTTATAAATCGTTATTTATAAAAATAAGCCCGTGAAAGGGCTCAATTTATAATCACGTGAAAGATGTCCTTCAGACCATAAACAAAACTCACGTGAAAGATGTCTTTTCAGCCCATAAACAAAACTCACATCCGCTCACAGCTCCGGCACATATTGAATGCTTCATCGTCGCTTTCTGTAAGCTTCTTGGTTAATCGCGTGATGTGTGGATTCTACTACTCTCGCTGTTATTTTTTAAGGTTAATATCCACACAGTTTATGGGAAATGCGTCCAGTGACTTGTCTCGATTGTAGTGACTAGACAATATTTAACTTGCTCCAAAATCAATTCGCGGGTAGCTTTCGTCCTGATGGAATGACCTTCCTAATTTCGTTGTGACGAAATCTACCTCGAACGTTTTAAGGAACTTTTGTTTAGTCCTTGAGGAATTATATTGTTTATGTAAAATTAATTCGTGTTTATAATGTGGCGGTTCTGATCAAAGTTTTTTAAAATAATCAAGATTTTCATTAAAAATATGGCAGTCTTTTTTAATTTAAGTCAGATTTGTTTGATTAAGAAAATGTTAATTTAATTTAAATAACTGTATCTAAAAAGTATCGATTCTTAACCATTATGTTCAGTAAAAATTAGAAGTTCAGGGAAAGCTCCCTCACCCTTCTTCGCTTTAGCAGAGGAATACTGGAGAGGAGGCGTCCTCCACTTCAGCCTTCGCTCTCTTAAAGTGGGGAGAGTTGGGAAGAGATTCCACTTTGCTCTGAACCTGTCAACCCACTTCAGACGTATTTCTTAGTATTTTTAAAATTTTTTGTTGGTCAAAGAATTTTAGGTATTTATTTTTCTCTTTATGATTTATTGCAATAGCTCATTAGTTCCCTAACATTCGTTTTTTTTGGCGCTTTGTTTTTGTTTCAATAGGACATTATGTAGCTGACAAACAAAGTGGGCGGTACGAATCAAGCTTAACTTTGAGATCTGCTCATAACTTTTGCACGTGTTCTGCCTTATTTAATCGTTTCTTGCTTAGTGATTCTTTGATTTAAATACAAACGATATGTAAAAAGAAACAATCAGAGACAATAGAGTAAATAAAATATATTTAGGAATTATTTTTGCGGGAACGTTTTGACACAAAATCATCATATGAAAACGGACTTGAATTATATCACGAATTAAAACGCTATTTAAATCATAATTAAAATTTTATGAATTTTATTCTTTATACTGGTTCTGAGGGAAATGATTAAATATTGATTCATTCTTGCTTTTGCTTCGATTGGTATTGGTTGAGGAATTGAATGTGTTAATTTAAAAATTTTTTGAGTTTCATTGTTGCATTAGTTATTTCCCCATCAAAATGCTTGATTTCATCCCCTAATGTAATATCCTTCTTGAAAAGACCTTTAACCTTTTTTAATCAACACAATTTTTAAAAAGATGTCATGAGGCAAATGACGAACATTTTAAGAATGCATCCATGTGGATCGGCGATAATCTTTCTGATTAACAAACATACTTTTCGCACTACTCTGGCAATGGCTGATGCATAAAGAAATGGGGTTTTCTAACTAAAGCATGCCTCCAAACTAGAAATATTCCGCCTTCATTGATTTTTTTCTTTCTCACGCCATGCCGCAAAAGCACGCAACTCTGCCAGAGATCAAAGGATTCCAGATGAGCTTCCTCCCGATTTCATGCTGCATAATGGCGACAAATGGCTCACTTCGTACACAAACAACGCGGAAGCGTTTGCTTCTCTCCCGTACTGAATCTATCGAAAATCCGCACGAAGAGGATAAAAAATGGAGATACATAGTTTAGAAACAGCACGGAGACGGCATTATTCATCCCGGATTGAGAGGCATATTTGAATCCATTCATGTTTTTTATAGTATTCGTAGTACGAAGCTTGTTTTTATTTGTGCTTGGAAGGCACGTTGCAGAACGTAGTGTAAACACGAGAAAATTTAGTTTGTGCTTTGGTTGGTGCTTCGGCCCATGTACCACGAAATTCTCGCTGGAGTTTCGGCTGTAACGACGGTGAAATCTTGAATTGTGAGCAGAAAAGAGGGGCTTGATTTATGAGACCTGCTACCTTCTTTGGAAAGTTATCTTAATGTTTTTGTTTTGTTTTGGTTCAAGCAGAGAGGTTTATGACTGTAATATTTCACTTTATGTCAAAATAACTTCAATTAAAAAAAATTCATGGACCAAAATAATTTGTGGATGTTGTTGTGATATAAGTTCGTGAAATGAACTCAGTTTCCTCAGTACCATAAACACTTAGTGCTTCCTACAAGTATCGTAAATTTTTGAACCGCTGACTGCGTGAAAATTCAGGTTTTAGAAGGCGAATGTCGGCGCACAGCAGTAGGATGAAGCGGTAGATTTCATTTTTTCCAAGGAATCTGCTTCGTGATGCATGTAGCTTGTGATTTCTTGTAAAGTACCAAGAGATTTTAGAAGCAATTGTTTAGCCCAAATTATTCTTATAAACAATCAGTTTAATTTTTTAATAAAGGATTATGAATAACATAATCTCAGATGTTAAATATTAGTAACTGACTTTTACAAAAGACGGTCAGTGTGCAGGCAAGCTGGTGAATAGTATACATCTTCAAAACCTGAGACTGTGGTTGGAAAAGTGAAGATTATTTGGAGAGCAACAAGAAAAGAAGAGGCAAGGTCTCCAAACTCAGCTAAAATCTTTATTGCGTTCGCGTCTTATATACTCCGCTTCCAATGACGTCACCAACGTTGACTCCCAACCGTCTCAGTTCAAACCACCAGACCCGAAACCGAGGACAAACAACAAGCGGACAACTTTATACAATGGCTTATACCTGACCTTAATCTTCGCTAACATCAATGTACCAGTTACAAGTGCGACCGAAGGTTTACGGCACCCTCCACAGGCTCTGATAAGAACTACATGCACAAAAAGCTAACTACCGTTCAGAACCTCTTTATACAAACAAAAAGACAAAGAGAAACCAGGAAGTCCAAACGACGAATACGCAACGCCTCGATCGAGGATCGCTCAAACCAGGATACTAAGGTTCATTGTTGCTTTGTTCATCCTTTCGAGGCGTCGTTATCGTTTTGGACTTCCTGGTTTTCTTTGTCTTTTCGTTTGTATAAAGAGGTTCGGAACGGTAGTTTGCTGTGATGTAGTTCTTACCAAATTTTGTGGAGGAAGTTGCCGAACTCTTCGGTCGCTTTTGTAACTGGTACATTGATGTTAGCGAAGACCAAGGTCGTGAATATAAGCTGCCCGAAGCAAGTTGTCCGCTCGTTGCCTTGTCCGTCGGTTTCCGAGGTCTGGCGGTACTTGAACTGGTGACGGTTGGGAGCGCGTCGTTGGTGACGTCACTGTATGAGCATATAAGGCGCGAACGCAATAAAGATTTTAGCTGAGTTTTCTGAGACCTTGCCTCTTCTTTTTCTTGCGTTTGCCTCTCCTAAATACCTTCAGCTTTTCAACCACAGTCTCAGGTTTTAAGATGTATGACTTTTACAGTTT
>JAZHYW010014160.1:0-47263 GCA_037355805.1 Ixodes ricinus
AACAGCCAGTTTAATTTTGAAACTTTTACTACAAATTAAGATACTGTAAAACCCTTAATGTTTGCAAGCCTTAATTTTTGCGAATATCGCGAATTGAAAATTTAGTGAAATTTAAAGGCATGCGAAAATTTCGGTCCTTAAAGGGGCCCTGCAAGGACTTTTTTACTGGTTTTTAATTTGCACCGAACCTGAGCGCACTGAACATAGTAACTTAGTGAAACTTTTCTTTTCTCGAAATTCGCCTTATTTTAAAAGTTATAGGCAAATTAAGATTTCAAAAACAAGCAAGAAATAACCTCCCTCATGACGTCCTTGGTTGCTTGAGCGTCGTGAACCAGTGTTGCCACACAGCCTCTTCGGTTTTTCCTCGCCAAGCGGCGAAAATTCCCTTTATTTCCCACAACACCATTTTGGTGACAGAAGTCGTTTTTAAGATACGCATGACGCCAAGTATATTTAAAGGCAGCAACACTCCCGCTATGTTTTTGTTTTGTAGAAGCTTGCATCGCATAAATTACGAAATGTAGAAGTTGACATTCGGCAAACTGGTCTCCCTCCCCTTCTTTTCCGCACTATACATTGGTTGAATGAACAAGGGAACTAAAGGAAGGTAAGAGGGCCAGTAACTAAACTTAACTGGAATCGTCCGCTCGTTTTCGTGATGCGAAAGGGACCCCACCCACTGTGCGATTCATGATGTATCACACTGACAGAAGACGTTGTGTGCGTATAGCTATAGCGGTGAGGAAAGCGCGTGAAGCGGCAGTACTGTATCGGCAGGCTTGCAGCACGCACATGATGTAAGTCGTGATAAATTAGATTGGCTCTTCAAAACAACAAACTGTCTGAGTAGCTATACTCTGTTTCATACTTAGAGTGCAACGCTGTCAAAGCTACTGGCGCGAGCGCGTGGCTTCATCGATGGTTTTGTTTGCGCGAGAACGCGTGCAAATGATCAACGAGATCAAGCCCCATGCTCGCGCCAGTAGCTGTTGTACAGCGTTGCACTAAGTAAGAAACAGAGTATAGTGCTCACTCCTTTCTCTTCTTCGATGTAGATAAGAAAATTACGAAATTTCGGTTTAGTTTGTTTATTAAAAATATTTCCCACGTTTTACGTGTATTTAAACTCTGGTTTCCCTTTTTCCCTAGCTGTCATGTTTTTCCCCACAATATGGGAAATTTCCCACGATTCGGCAACACTGCCGTGAACCAGAGGAGGGATCGGGCTCATCGCGAGCGCTCACGGCTGCCGCACTCCGTGTCGACAGCGTGAGAGGGCGCCCACTAAAGCATGTTTTGGATAGGTTGTATGCAGCGTGCAGCCAGAGCGGCTCTCATTGCATTTGCTGCGCCATTAAACACTAATTCGGCATGACACTTCATTGGCCACAATCGACAGCAAACACGGGGTAAAGATCCAGTTCAGAATGGGAGCCACTTCGCGCTGCCATACCGCGAAACGGCCAAACCCCAAGACAAAGCTTTTCGCCTGAAAGCCTTCGGAACGCTCGGAGCCGGTCGGATCATCCTGCCCATACGACCGCAGCGCCGCCGCGTACATCCGGGACCTTTCCGTGTCGGCGCCTGATCCCACTACTCCTTTCTAGTATGCGCCGCCTTTTCCACCGCTTGGTGGCGGGTATGTCGACGGGTCATTTCTTGTTTCCGTACTTTATAAACTGCATTCGTTTCTTTTCTGATCTAAAATACTGAACAAAAACTACTTTTATAAATAATTGAAACGGTTCGCGCCACTTATATTTTGTATTTCGACTAAAAAGAAGCTTTTAGCGGCTCTGGCCAGTAGTAAGCCCAGGACCAAAGACGTCACATTTTTGCGCGCTTTCGGTACCGCGGGTCGCCCTCGTCGGTGGAGGAGGTTTCCGCGTCGTCCGGTTAAAATGTGACGCACTGATATTTAGTTACTCTCTCCGTGCCCGCTGGCTTGCCCGAACTTCAAGAGAAGTGGAAACCGCAAAAAAAGGTAGACGCTTAAATATGATTGCAGGGCCCCTTTAAGAATTTTAATGCAGGTCTCTGGAATTCGCGAACTTTAGTGGCCGCGCTTTGTCCTCTTTGACTGATTCGCGAAAAATAGGGGCTGCGAAAATAAAAAGTATTGCAGTATACACATTCACAAGGTTTCCATTTATTTTCATATACAGCCGGCACGCGTGCACAATCCCGCTTTGAATGTATGGTTTTATTCCAAGCAAGCAATTGGGGTATGTATTCATACTTTTCCAAGTGTTTATCGCGGCGGGCTACCCCGTTGAGTGCGCTTCTTACCGAGCACCGATGTAATGCGGAGAAGCAACACCCGCGGAGCTCGCTTCCGCGGGTATTGCTTCTCCGCAGTGCACCGGTGCTCGGTAAGAAGCGCACTCAACGGGGAAGCCCGCTGCAACCAACACTTCGGAAAACGCGAATAGTGCAGTTCTTCTCAAGCAAATATCGAATAGTGTATTACTTGAAACTACTATTCAAAATTTCGAATATTCGCACAACTCTAGAATATTGAATAGTGTGTTATTCAAACAACCCTAATAACATTTGAAATACATTTTAGCGCTCAAAAGACTAGGACACAAAGACGAGAATCAGACACCACAGTGCGCTACTAACAACTGATTTTATTACATGAAACGTCACTTATATACCATCCGTGTTTCTGATTTCGCCCTATCACTAGCCAACCCGATGCCAGGCTGCGTCATTGAGGAAGGCACATTTCTTGTCAAGTAGATCAATTGAGGCCAAGCTGACACATGCTGCCCCACCCTTCTTAATCTCATCTGCCTCGACTATCTCCCTCACAGTTTTTTCCCTGTGCCTCGCCAGAATCTTGCACTCGGAAAACATTGGGTTGGCTAGTGATGGGGCGAAATCAGAAACACGGATGGTATATAAGTGACGTTTCATGTAATAAAGTCAGTTGTTAGTAGTGCACTGTGGTGTCTGATTCTCGTCTTTGTGTCCTTGTCTTTTGAGCGCTAAAATGTATTCCAAGTTCCAAAACCAACTAGCCCAACGTCTAATCCTAATAACATGTTCACAATTTCTTTTTTGCTCACTCAGTGTTTGATTTTTTTCACCCTCCTTCTATCCTGAGCAGAGTAAAACTGTCCCCTGCCTTTGCCTCCTCGCAGGGGCCGTGCTCGAGTCCGAGGAAGGCAAGTTCAGCAAGCAGGCAGAGCCCACGGTGGTCAAGGACATTGCAGCGGCGACTCTCGGGGACGTGGTGCTGCCACTGCCCGGCTACAGTGTCAAGTACCCCAAAAACGAAAGTGAGCAATGTGCCTTCGTGGGCCCCACTGAGCCCTTCAATTCACCGTTCCCATCCTTTTTCCAGTTGCAGAGTGGTACAAAGAGATGTTGGCAGAAGACGGCCTCACCCTCGACAGCTTCAACAACAAAAACAGGCGAGTGTCTGGCCATTTTTCAAACGGCTAAGTAGAAAAGTGGGAACCACGTAGAGTAGGAACCTGTCAATTCGTTCATCGGAGAGTCATGTTCATAAAAATGTACGGTCCGGGAAAACATATAAACCAACAGCACTGTATTGGCAGGGCTATGGATGAGACAGGAAGCAACTTACACAATTTATTTCACGTGAACTTTCATGGCTGAGTAGAACTACAGTGGAAAGCCAATGGTAGGACTTTTACGGTATTGCGCAAAAATATGGCTCTGGTGATGAACTGTCTGGATTTTTAAAGAACAGTGCAACATTTTTTATGGTTATCCCTAGTTTGTAGCGCTGCCAAAATAAATTGATCGGTTCAATGATGAAGCCAGCTCCGTGCCTCCGAGAACCCTCCTCAACTGCAAGGTGAAGTGTAAATGAACTGAATATTGAGTATAAATTTAGCAGCTTACAGATGCATCAAACTAACAGCCAGTCAACCAAATAGTATTTGGGACCTCTTTGAACGAACTAAGAACATCAGTTACTTGAGTTTGAATTAACAATAGCCTACTGTACACTATAAGCCAAATCAATTCAGCCCTTTTAAATCATTCACAAAACTCGAGTCCTGCAAGGTATAGATGGGTGGATGCCCTTGTTCACCTCGGAAAGGGGAGTAATGTTTGCATGACATTTTCAAAGAATGCAGTTGCCTCAGTCAAACATTGCGAGCAAAAATCACAATGGTCGTATGGGGGAATGAGGCGATAACCTTATTGTTCCTTGAAGTCAAGAAACTGTTCTGCAGTATGACAAACACAAAATAGAGAAAGGCAGTCATCCTTGCTCTTCTCCTTTCCCTCGTAGTGCCGAGAAAGAACTACCGCATTTACACGATTGTAGGCCAACTTATTTTTAAATCCTTGAAAAATTCGAACTGTAGGGGGTCGACTTATAACCTGAACCACAGCATCCCACCGCCGACAAGGACGAGACAGTCGCAATATCAAGAACATGTCGGCTTGTTATGAATTCAACTGGCTGTAGCTGTAGCATATTGACATTTTATGCGCTTGTTTTGCAAGTTCTATATTTCTTTTTAATCTGCACGAAACGCACGAAAGACAGAGTGAGAACAACGGGGAGGAGTTTCAGTTGTCTCACCTCTAGCGCGTGCGCTGGAGGCCAGGCGTTCGAAAGAGGCACCCTGCCGTTCCCCCTTGCTCGCTGTACAATGCACTTATAAATTCTGTTTTTTTTGTTTTTTTTTTTGCGCTTTGCTGACATGCAATGTGGGGGGGGGGGGTCGATTTACAATCGTGTAAATATCGTAGCTCCACGTAGGACGTTTTTATTTTTTTTTACTTTTGGATGAGGTAGCTGCATTTTTCTAAACTTTCATACCAAAACATCTACCATCTAGAAACTCCTTCGATTGTAAATTCATGCATAGCTGTACTTTGCGAAACCAATTTTTTATGAGGCAGATAATAAATCATTACTTTTGCCTCTGGTTTCCTTGTCTATCACCTACTCGCCAGTTTAGTTATTTACGAAGAAATTTGCACTGCTGTAGGGCATTTGCAGGGGCTGGGTTCGTACAAATGAGGTTCATCAACTGGGGTGTCAAGATTTTTCTCAAGAACACATTTGTCGTCGAACTCAACGTTCATAATTCACCAAGAACACATTTCTAGACAATCCACTTCATTCTGCAGTAGTTCTCAGAAGGAATAAAAGGGAAAGAACATCGGTATGAAAAGAATACGGTCGACTTTCGCTCGGTTGGTTCGCTTTCTTCGGTACACGAGACATATCCCTCCTGGTTTTGGATCTATTGTTACAAATATAGAAACATGCAACTGAACGAAGTACTGTGCAGGTGTAGAAACAAATTTTGGCTGTGTTGTCGTTCAGGGCCTTTGCCATGAGTGGATGCTACCGGCACATTGTCACAATACCCCGGGACGTCACGTGGGAGGAAGTCACGTACGAGGACCCTTCCAAGCCGCTGCTTCTCAGCGACCTGGACGCACTGCGAGGAAACACGCTTCCCGAACAGCCAGGTGGGATGCCTTTTCAGAAGGAAGTTCTCACTTTACAGATGGTATTTTTCAGGTTCTTCCGTGGTTCTTTAGATGCACAGTATGGAGGCATTCTATCCACTTTGCAACACGGTTCTTTCTGCTTTGTAGCTTTTTCTTTTTTTGAGAAACTACCTATACTTCGTTTTGCCTCGATTTCGAACACAGCTGATACTATGAGTCGATGGGACTAATCTGTAGTGTTGCGGGTCTCTCGAGCCAAAAAAGATTTATATCACAAGTTTTGTTTGTATCCGGTCTTCCATGCAATGAACTTTTTTGCTCAATTTTGCCAGACATTCCTTGTGGTGCTTTTGAAATGAGAACAAAGTTCCGTGTAAGGTTCAGAGCCAGAACTCCAAGAATTCTGCAGAGTGCCATCAGCAGTCTGCGGCCTCTCCTCAAACTAAAGTTGAGAGAAAGCGGGTGACCCTGAGCTCCGGCCTGTTCTCAGGTTCAGGCTCCCACCGAGGCCTGCGCATGGAGTTCTCACTGCCGTCGTCCTGCTACGCCACCATGGCCATCCGGGAGCTGACCCGGTCAGACACCACCGCCTGGGCAGCCAAGGCGCCCTGATACGAGCGTCACCTGCGGCCTTTTTAGAAAGTAAACACTTTGGGGAGCACTCGTTGCCTGCCTCGACTCACTCTGCACGGTGTCGGGTTTATGCTCCCAATACCGACCCCGAATCCGCCGTCTTCTAAACTTTTTAATGAGAGTACACATCTTAGCACAAGCTGTAGAAATCATAGAGTGTTTTACCCAGATCTTATCTTCATTACAATTTGTCACCAGTATCACGAATCTAACATGTTTTAAACGCAAAAATTTCTGAACAATGATTTTTTTTTTTATTTGCCTTATTTTGTGCATGTACAAAATTTAAGCATGTTTATGGTTTCGAAGTTTGTGTATGACTCTTAGGCATGCACATTTCTGGTGGATATGTATCATATTTTGTGTTTTTTTCGCAAAGGCCTTCGGGCTGTTTGTAAGCAGGCAAAAAAATAAATATTAAACATTAGCTAGAAATCGGCGATGCAATCGCTGTGCCAGTGCTCCCACCCTAATACATTTGACCAAAGTGTGGGAGAATTGTGCCAGCATCATTTCAAAAATTAATATTTTTTTTAGTACTAAAACTAATAACACGGGCCCTGCTACATTGACAGATCGTTGCAGTAGGCCCGTGCAGTGTGTGTAGAAGCTAGAAATTCTTGTAAAATTTGTGTAACTTACTATATAATTTGACCTTTGCATCATATATACCCAGAACTTTCAGACTATTTCTCATTTTTGAAGGTTGTTTGGGCAGATTATCTAGCTCCGAGGTGTCTGCCTCTCACCGAGTGCCTGGACAGCACTTCAAGCCAGAGCACTTTGCTTTGCCAAAGTGCAGCCCCGTGTTTTGGAGAAAGTGTACTCGCCTATAGTCCGTTGCAACTCAAGAAGGTAGGGCGAGAAAGAGAAAGGTGGGGAGGAGGAAGCAGACGGAATGCTAAAGAGAGGAGGAGGTTCCCCTCTCCTCCAGCATTCCGTCTGCTTCCTCCCCGGCTTGTCTTACCCTCGCCCTACCTTCTTGAGTTGCAACGGACTATAGAGTGGGATAGTCTACACGTGCATATCCTGTATTTAAAGAACCGTGTAACCCTTTTGATAGGATTATTTTACTCAAGAGTAGGTAGAGCTGGGCTGCACCTAATGTTTTATGTCAGACATCTCATTTACTTACTATGTAGGCATTCTACGATTGGAGGCACAGCCAATACATATACCGTAAAATACCGGGCAAGCGCCCACTCAAACTTTGGAGATAATCGCAAAAAAATGGGGGATGGGCGCTTGTCCGGTCATCAATTTTACATATAAATGTACTGTCCGTATTTTCTCAGATCTCACAAATTCGGTAATGGGCGCTTAATGTGGAATGGGCAGATGTGCGGTATTCTATGGTATATATATATATAATATAGTTTTATTAACTCTAAATCAGTTTTATCAGTGGAGAAGCTTGGGAATAACTGAGTTGAGCTAAATTGTTATTTAAAAAGCATTAACACTCGTATGAATTTAGTATTGTCATAAAACTCTGTAAAATTATGTTGATATGCATGATGAAATTATCTGCGTCAAAAATAGCTTAATTGAAACTTGTAACTTGAACAAGATATAAAATATTCAAAATTATTTTAATGTTATATTTCAGTGGGGTACCACTTGCATGATGCCCGAGAATGAATTGCTGCCCTGTTGTCAAATGTGCAGTGTCTTTTTGCAAACACAAAACAAACAAAACAAAATATCATAGACTCTTAAGATCTGCACTCTAAAAAAAATCATGTGAGCTTATCTTTATTTTATACCTAAAAATTACTATTCCTGTATGTTCGTGCCATGTCCATCAATCGGCATGTTTCAAAAGCAACTGCAGCAATGAGGCCTTTGAAAATGAGGATGGCTCTGATCACATTTGTTGCTGTGCTTCTGAACTGAACTGAAGAGTTCGATGTGGGAGAATTAAACTGTCTGCTGTACAATCTATACTAATGACTGGTTCACATCAAAGGGAAAGTAAGATGATGTTCGTTTGGGACGCTTGTGCTTCAAAGTGACTAGGACCAACCACATCACCGAGAAACTGAGTGCGCCTTGATGAGGGCTTTCAAAGGATTTTGTCCTCACTGAAATTAGTGCTAGTGCAATTTTTTGTTTGGATAGTATACAAATTGCCACCACCTTGCTTGCAGAAGTTAGAGCCGCAGCAGAAAATGCTTGCCATCTGTCGTTAGTTTAACATGCAGAAGCACCCGTCTGATGAACAAATTCTAGCCAAGCAAAAGTGTGAAATAATTCATGATGCTACAATATGTTATTCAAAAGACAGCTGGAAGTTCTAGACTTGAAGTCGCACACGTCTAAAGCGTACTCGGAAATCCTTCACATCCTTTCTTAATGTTGAAATAGATTTCTTTTATTCTCGGTAGTTTACTGGCACAATATGTTACAATTGCACGTAAGATTGATTCCAAGGTTTACAAAGACAGCTGATGTGTGAGCAGCAAACAGCACCTTTCAAGCACCACACTGCAGTCAACATCAGAAGACGCCGAGAAGCGCTTGCACTGATGTACATCCAGGTATTGTAGGAATATTCCTCTCTGAAAGTCACCCTTGTCTGCCTTCTTTCTTCGAGTCCCTCTGATTATACACTGCCGTCTATCATTACGTCCTCCTGAGCAAGAGCCTGCAGACAGCCGTAGAATGGAACAACCGGAACATTATTTACACTATATTGAAATGCAACATTAACATGCTATGTACAAAGATGAGGGTAGTAATCCTGTCAAACGTCCACAATGCACGAAACTGGTCATATTTTACAATATCCGAATCCAAATAATAAAACATTGATGGTTTCATAGATTGCACTATAACCATAAATTTGTTTCATTGTACATACACGGCTATGTCGCACCAGACCAGGGACACTCGAGATGGGTTCTCTAAGTAAACGTAAAACATTTTTAGGAAACAAAATATTACATTATAGTTTCGGACATCGGCGCCTCCGGATGTTTGATCCCAAAGGGCTCATTGTCTGGGGGGGGGGGAAAGAAACTCAACATCCTATTTGCCGAGACAACAACAAAAATAACCCTAAGTAATTTTTGAGCACCTTGTCACCGAAAAGTCTCCTTTCAAGCGGAGAATTCACGTCGAGTCCCAAGGAGGCGGATGAAAGACGAGAGCAATGCAGCGCCTTCCATGTTCGATCGCGTAACTCGGCGAGCTCGGGAGAAAATGCGAGAGCTTTTTGTTGTGCCGTGTGACCTTTGTGGCTAAGCGCTCCGAGACGCTCCCTGCACACACGGCCCGTTCACACGTTTGCTTAGCACCGACTTCTTGCGATTTCTTCCGACGAGAAAACAGAGTGGCACGCTGGCACCATCTATGAGGTGACCCTGGAACTGCACTTCACTAAGGCGAAGGCGGTACCTAGCTAGATGAAATGTACATCCTATCTATGAGAAATGGTATAACATTGTCAAAACTTTTTCAAGCAAAAAAAGAAAGAATGCAAAATGGAAAATGTAGGGGAAGCTGCAAGTGTTCCATGGGATAGATGGTGCCAGTCTGTTCTCTTGTCAGATTATAGAAAGTTTTAGGGCAGACGGTTGTAAGGAGTCGCAAGTTTGTGAACGAGCCTCTCGGCTTCCTGGCGACAGATGGAAGCGAGCAACTCTTGCGAGGACTGGAGCTTGGGAGGACGGGGCGACAAAGCGCTTGGTTTCGGCCTGCAGCCTTTCTGTGCCGGAACTCCCTCCGGCGCCAGCGTGGGGTGAAGCGAGGGTGGCAAGTGCACCGACTAGGATTCCCTCCCTGGCGGCTGCCCCAGGGTCATGCTCATGTACTCCCGCTTGAGCTCCTTGAGGTTGGCCTCGAGGATGGCCACCTCGTCGTAGCGCCTGGCCTCCCGTGCCTGCCGGATGTAGCCCCGGATGATGCCCATCTGGAGCACCATGGGGTCCTGCCCCGCCGAGCCACTGGCAACGCTGGCGGGGCTCCAGCCGCTCTCGGCCGCCTCGGCCACCGCTTCCACCGGACTCGTCCGGGGTGGTCCCGGCGAATGCTGCTGATGCTGCTGCTGCTGCGGCTGCTGCTGCGACTGCGAGGCATGCATTGCGAGGGGTTGGTGGGGGCGGCATAATGTGTCGGCTCGCTATCCTCAAAACTTCCCAAACACGAAAGAATGAAAATGGATGCAGTTCACGGTGGGCTCGGTGTGGCAACAGACGAGACACTGTGCCCGAGAATGTAGACAACGGTAACAATCTGAAACACTTAGAGCTTAGTCCGTGCCTGGATGGCCCAACCGATATATTTTGTTTCGAGGCGCGAGCGGATGAAATTACAATAGACTCGAGCCACTCTTCACACTGACATAAACTGTGAATGACAACGAGGTGGTCTAGAGGCCCTCATTGAACCGAAACATGGACAAGATGATGCGCATTCGTCTTGTCCACATTTCAGGTTTATTATGTGGTGGCTGTTGTTGCGCTGTTTGCCTGACATGATCTCGGGAATACACAGCTGCAACAACTACTCTGCTGAAAGCCCGAGACGGGCAAAATAAGATGGGACCAACCTAAACTGTTTTTCCTAAGCTTCAGTTTTACAGCGGAGTTGTTAAGGGCTAGTTTCCCCAGGATCGTCTCCCCGCAAAGAAATGAAGACACCGAACTCTGGACTATGAGCGACGGCGGCAAGCCACATATCTGGTTGCCACCGTCGCTCATAGGTGGCGGCAGCCTTTCCACTCTGGCTTGCCGACTTGCGACCGGCCATTACTTTCCATTGTACAGCTCCGCTGGTCTTCCTTCTTCACCAGAGTGGAAAGGCTGAAAGTTTTTTTATTTGTAGGACCTGCTAGGGGTGGTAGAGGAACTGATGCACTAAAGATTTTGGGTTGAAAAACTCTACCTATTACGAAAGGTTCTCACGTCTACAACAGGACAAAACAATGGCGAGCCACATGCAGTAGACTCGGTGCCTCAAGAAGGGACCAGTCATTTATTTGAATTAATTAGCAGAAGCTCTAACTACAGATATATAAAAGAGAACCAAATATAAGAAAAGTTAGTTGTGCAATTTATACAAACTACCTACTATGTTTGTGCATTGCAATTATGTCATTAAACTAAAACAATTCTTTTTTTTTTGCTTCTTCGTTAGCGCAGCAGAATTTCAAATAATGCTCCATGCTTATGGATGTGGAAACATTGCTGATTATCTAAGCTGTCTGGATTTTTTAAAAGCTGCAGAGCAAAAATGGGTGAGAAGAGATGGAAACAAATAACAGCACTGACTGGCACTTACTGACAACTAGAATTTTACTCAAAATGATGAAAATGTAAACTAAACATAAGACTGCAAGGAAGTGGTTGTTTAGGTTGTATGTACATTATTTTTTTTCTTTTGCACACTTTTCTAGAATTGCAAAAAAATTTGAGACATTTTTGTGTCTCTGTTTTTGTCTTGGGATTATTAAGTTGTTAATAGCATAGCATTCTTGCTAATTATCGCTCGTTCTTAACGCCGCCAATCCCGTTTCATCGATTCAGTGCCAAGGTCAGCTCGGGTAGCTCCTTGAACCCAGCGACAGTTTGAGAAGAAGCATGAATAGGGAAAGTTCCGAGTTTCATATTAAAGGGGCTGTGCGATAACGTTTGGACCTCGGTAAAATAACTGTGGTACTTGTTCCCTGTCACGTCTGAATTAAAGAACTGAAGACCAATTTTGACCGCGCACGTGAGCACCTCTCGACTCTTGCACACTCTTCCGAGTCGCGTGCGCAGTGACGTGATCCCGGATGGGGACACAAAAATCTGGTTGGGTTCTCTTTCAGAGCCCCCAGTGCACGAGGCCTCTGCTTGCGATTCACATGGCGACCTTGAAGGTTGGTCTGAGCGATGTAGTGGGGGGGGGTGAAGCGCTTGCCTTGCCGCAGGGAAGTTGGACTGACGTAGTAGCAACTAAAGTCACTGGATCTGGGAAAGTAGCGCCATTGCCTTCCCACCTGCTAGCCGGACACAAACAAATACCAACATACAGATGACAAAACCTCTCAAGGTGATTGGCTCATCGCTGTCGGTTGCCATGGTGATCGCCATTTTGGACCCTTTCAAAGCTTCGAAAGGGTCGTTAAAACCAGTCGCACCAAGATCGCTATGGAGCATCATCGTACTGAAAGCGTTCCTCGGCCATTATGAGCGTCTTTGGCACTGTGCATGCAATAAACTTATCGCTCGTGCTTATTTGCCCCGGTCTCTTACAATTATGTTGCTCTTCTTGCGTGTTTCAAGACATTAAAATTATTTTTCAATGCCTACAAGCACCGACGTTGCGTGTGATGGCGGTATGAAGATGTACAGCATCACACGCACCGCCGGTGTTGGGGCCTTGAAAAATAATTTTACTGTCTTGAAGCACAGCAGTAGCTGTGACAGGTCACGGCGAAGTCGTTGGGCAACGGTGTCGCATTCACGCGATGTGAGGTCTTGACAGCAAAGTTTCTTGGCTTTGTTCTCACGAGCACGCACCCCACTGTTTCCCTTGCGACGAACGGCGAGCCATCAGCGCATCTTTCAGCATCTCACAACAAGCGCGATGCCAGCATGCAGCGACGCCAAGATGCACGCGTCTGCCGCTTTGCGCCATACTCTTGTCAAGTTTCAGCGCGTTTGCCAGTTGGAGCAGCTCAGGAACCCACTAACGATTACGCAATTAGTGGGACTTGTCTTCTTAGTGGTATTTAATTTCAATAATTAACCGATTAAAATTTAAATTATTTATAATGATAAGGAATTTTCTATTGCGACGTCACAGCAACTGTGACCATCTAGTGGGCGCTACATGAGACGAGACTGTAAGTGATCAACGAGTGCCCCATATAAAGCATGCTGTCAAAGCTGGGCAGCTCTGTGGTAACGCTTCATATGCAGAGGACCCAGGATTCAATCCTGAGAACGCCGCGGCAATCTTTTTCAAGCATTTTGATCATATCGACGGTGGATGCCCTACTACGGAGATGACAACGGACGTCATTTCCAGTGGTGAAAAGGGCCCATGAGAGCTATCGTAAAACAATAAATCGTGTAACGATGGCTACTCAACAAAGAACCCAATCTGAGTTTCTCAAGAGCGTGCAAAGGGGACACGCACGGATCTCCTCTGAGCCTGCAGAGCGGAGGCCTTGTCCCTCTGGATCTGCTGCTGCAGTTGCTCCCTGCGGGCCCCCTGCAGCCTCTGCAGCTCCTCAGGGGAGGGGGGTCCGGGCAGCCCCAGCAGCCACTGCCGCAGGAAGTGGCTGGCCGCCAGACGCACCCCTCCCTGCAGCTGCAGGGCACGAGGGGACGGGCCCCCTCCTTCCTCGGACCCCAGGGCACCGATCTGGCGGCTGCAACGCGGGCGGGCATTGAAGAGGGACGTTCACGCAGTCAGTTAGCTCCAAAACGAGCGTCTCGTGCTTTTGCCATAGGAGAGAAATTCAGTCTGGGCAGCATGGCCCCGATCCGAGACCTTGACACGTGCTGAGCGCCACCGACTACACAACGGAATGCTTATGATCGAGCTTACAACTCTCAAGTCTCCAGCACAAGCGTTCGCTCAACCTGCTGCAATGCTACAATGCTTTCAGCGAGTTGACAGTCGGACACGTGAGGAGAGCGACGGAAAACAGGATGTCCTCACTATCTGTATGAATTCTCGCAAGTGGAGCTGTTTCATGCAGTGCGGTTGTGCTAAAAGAACGCACGTGCATCTCTGTGGAAAATTGCTCTAAGTGAACAAGCCTTTCAACCTAAACCGCCGCAATTGTGCAGCTGGTGTTTGCACAATGAAAGCAAATCTATCTTTAAATCTTTGCGCTGTATGGAGAAACGAACCAGCTGTGACCAGCCTGTTAAAGATCCAGGGGTCCAATTTCGGTCACTGCGAGAGCGAGATCTAATTTGCCTCTCACGGAGCGAGCGAAGAAAGCATTTGTAGACGGTCCATCTCCTAACGTGAAGCAAAAAAATGCAGTTTGTTCGCTACGAAGTGTTATTTGCAGACGGATATAAAACAAACAAACACTGCATATCATCTGGTAACAGCCGAACGCTGCGGCAATGTGAAATTGGACTCGGGCTGAAATTGTGATTGCCTGCTTTTTCACATTATGAAGCCATTGACAACTTGTCCTTCGTTTGCATCAACCGGTGGATGAAGAAGTAGTAAGGACAGGCACACCAGAGACCCTTGAGATCTCTCTTGCTGGTTGTATGTTGGTGAGACGTTCTCACCAAAATATTGCCCGATTGTGAACTCGCAAACGGGTCAAAAATGTCTCATTGGTTGATTATGCGAGAGCTGTGGCGCCACCTCCAATCAGCAGCCAAGAACGCTTTCAATAAACAAGCATTCAAGCTTGTTTAAAGGGGCCCTGCAACAACTTTTTGACTGGTTTTTAATTTGCACCAAACCTAAGCGCACTGAACGTAGTAACTTAATGAAACTTTTCTTTTCGCAAAATTCGCTTTATTTTAAAAGTTATAGGCAAATTAGAATTACAAAAACAAGCAAAACATAACCTCCTTCATGACGTCGTAGGTCCTGGCTTGAGTGGCCGTGAACTAGAGGAGGGATAGTGAGCTCATCGAGCGCTCACGGCTGCCACACTCCGTGTCGACGGCTCGAGAGGGCGCCACTAAAGCGTGTGTTGGATAGGCTGTATGAAGCGGGCGGCCAGGGCAGCTCGCAATGCATTTGCTGCGCGATTAAAGACTATTTCGGCATAACACTTCATTGGCCACAAACGACAGCAAACACGGGGTAAAGATCAGTACAGAACGGGAGCCACTTCGCGCTGCCATACCGCTAAATGGCCTTTCTATGCTTCGGGACCTTTCTACGCTCGCCGTTCATCGGCGCCTCATCCCACTAGCCCTTTCTAATATGCGCCGCTTTTCCGCCGCTTGGTGGCAGGTATGTCGACGGGTCATTTCTTGTTTCCGTAGTTTATAAACTGCAGTTGTTTCTTTTCTGATCTAAAATACTGAACAAAAACTACTTTCATACATAATTGAAACGGTTTGCGACACTTATATTTTGTATCTCGACTAAAAAAAAAGCTTTTAGCGGCTCTGACCAGTAGTAAGCCCAGGACCAAAAACGTCACATTTTGCGCGCTTTCGGTACAGCGGGTCGCCCTCGTCGGTGGAGGAGGTTTCCGCGTCGTCCGGTTAAAATATGACGCACTGATATTTAGTTACTCTCTCTGTGCCCGCTGGCTCGCCTGAACCCCAAGAGATGTGGAAACAGCAAAAAAGGTAGACGCTTAAATATGATTGCAGGGCCCCTTTAAGGGGGAGACATAAGCCTAAATTTCAAAGTTTTTTTTAAAAATTATTTTTCAATTTTGAGGTTTTCAGTTTTAGAAACTAATTATACACCCTTACACTAAATTTGATAACCATACGCCAAATAGTTACGTTTATATAAAATATTTTTAACACATTGTGAGGCAATAACAAAGTAAAAGAGTTAAATGTTTGAATGCATTTTTCTCAGTTCCACTTTTTGCTGCAAATTTCATACAAAGGAATCTTGTTCGAAGGTAAAAGTATTCTGGATCTTTGATACCACAATCAAGATGTTTCTGAACTGAAATTTACTGGGGAATCAAGCTATCTACTTTATTTGTTTTAAGTAGAAGTCCTCATTAAAAAGAAACTACCGTATTTACTCGCACAATGAACGCACTCGCGTAATGAACGCACCCCCGCAAGTCGGCTTCCGAAATTTCGACTTTTTTTTTCCCTCGCGTAATAAACGCACCGCCAACTCGACGTCAAAATTTTGACCCCCTCCTCCAGGCGCGCGAAATGAACGCACTTTTCTATCCTGGTGCAGCAAGGTCGCGAATGCATGTGCAGCGTGAGCGAACAAAACGCCGTGTGAAAGGCGTTAAAAAAAATAAAAAAAGATCCAACGGAAGCAAAAAAAAAACATAAGAAAGAGACTTTTTTTTTTGCACAGCGCAGTCTGGGTTTGGGTTACGCGCCGTGCGCAAGGAGCTGAGAAAGAGAAGCGGAGAAACCCTTGCCTAAGCAAAGCGAGAAAAAAAAGCTTGCGAAAGGCGGCAAAAAAAAAAAGAAATCCACGAAACCAAAAAGAAAAAAAGACTTTTTTTTTTCTTCTTTTTTTTTCACAGCGCAGGTTGGTCGCGAGTCGCAAGAGGAAAGAGAAGCGGCGAAGCCCTCGCCTAAGCAAAGCAAAACAGCTTGCGAAAGACGGCAAAAAAAAAAAAGATCCACGGAATTAAGAGAAAAGAAAAACATAAAGAGGAGCCTTTTTCTTTTTTCGCACGACACAGTTTGGTTCCAGGTCGCGCGCCGCGCGCGAGGAGATAAGAAAGAGAAGCCCTCGCCCAAGCAAAGCGCACATAAGGAAGGCATCCTGCTCTCGCCTCCTCCTCGCACTTTGGAAAGAGAAGCGAGAAGCCCTCGAAATGAACGCACTTTTCTATCCTGGTGCAGCGAGGTCGCGAAAGCATGGGCAGCGTGGGCAAACAAAACAACTTGCGAAAGGCGGGGAAAACAAACAAACACAGAAGCAGAAAGAAAAAAAACATGGAGAGGAGCATTTTTTTTTTGCGCATCGCAGTTTGGGTTTGGAGTTCTCGCTGCGCGCGCAAAGAGATAAGAAGTTACGTCGATTTTTGCGGGATAAAAGGTCCGATCAT
Organism: Ixodes ricinus; assembly: GCA_037355805.1. NCBI lineage: Eukaryota > Metazoa > Arthropoda > Arachnida > Ixodida > Ixodidae > Ixodes > Ixodes ricinus. The sequence goes on from JAZHYW010014160.1 coordinate 16,784, forward strand.
TATGCGAGTAAATACGGACGCAAAAATTTTACCTCGCGTAATGAACGCACCCCAACTTTGCCTCGATTTTTCGGAAAAAAAAGTGCATTCATTATGCGAGTAAATACGGTATGTTTTCAAAAAGTGACATAGGACAGATATGCATTTTACATTTTGAGGTAATCACTCTTTCTGAAATATTTATATTTGAGTTCGAAAAACTAGATAGCTCCAAGTCCCACATCCCCCACTTTATATTCAAGCAGTCAATATGGTGCTTAATAACCTCATTTGCATATCATAGATTTCTTAATGAAGAGTGACAGATATTTTTACGCAGGTACGTAAAGTTGTCCTAGAGAGTTGAAAGTTTGCACAATACACCTAGGGTACATCTGATGTTAAATCTCCCCTGCAAATTTCATTCCAATACTTTAGTAGTTAAGAAGTTAAGAATCTCTTGCCAGAGATTTAACTTCAGAGATTCCATAAACATTTTCCAAGCCAAATCACGTTCTGTTGGAGCCCAAAGCTGAATTGGTAGAGCTTGACTTAAGCCTTGAAGAAGAGGGTGCCTTTGAAAAGTTGAGGTCACCTGAGGAGGTCCACCCTCTCAGCAATTTTGGTGAGCTGGACTCTGAGCATCTGGGCTTCTTCCAAGGTATGACTTGTTTGGCCATTACTGCAAGGAAGCAATCATAAATGCAAAAACTCAAACAGACACCGACTATTATTTGTAGTACATGTGGATAGTTTACTCCTATTGTAGCCGCCAACGACACTGAACAATTTGCGAAAATATTTCTCGAATTAAATATTTGTTCTAATGGTGCAAAAAAGACAAGCTTATTTTGTTGTTTTAGGATGGTTTTGAATATTGTTCCACTAAAAGCTTTTACAGATTATCACAGAAATGGAGAATAAAAAGTTTACAGACCACTGTGGATATCGAATATTGTTTCCATTAAAACATTTTACAGACCACAGTGGAAATTGAGAATAAAAACGGTGGTATGCGAAACAAAAACAGCCACTCGAGTGAAAAAATTGAAAGTGCATACAGCTGATCCCACTTACTGCAAGGAGTCTATGATCTTGTAGTACTGTGGCAAAATATGTTCTGCTTCATCCATGGACTGCTTCATTTTCTGTAATAAGCCAAATATTTCCCCAAAAATTAGGTACAAAAAAATACCATCGTAAAGCTCAAGGCCTCAATACTATCCTAAATGGCACAATAAAGTATGAATGGGTTATATATACCATAAGAGTTTCAATTTCAAAGCAATATAAGGAAATTGGGTTATTGGCCAACAGAACATTAACTAGTTTAGCCCAGTTCTGCAGGGGGTCCCGTAATATCTAGAGCATCTATCAGCGATTTGCTTAAAACATCTAAAGACAATTTAATAAAATTATACTAGAAGTAATTTGAATGCACTCTCTTTTCCCGCCCTTGAAACCAGCATTGAATCTGCCATGATTCAATGAAACAGCATTGAATCTGCCTTGTCTGTACTTCCAGGAAAATGGCAAATGCACAGTACTCCCTTAAAGGTTGATATTTAAATACCACCCCGACGTATAAAATCGGACGACATTCCATCTTCTGAAGGCTGGATCGCACACCTGCGATGGCTTACGACCGTGTGCCTTAAAACCTCTTCCCATGGATGGATGGATGAATGCTAATGACTGTGATGGGTGGTAGTTTGAGCCATCTAGCATAGAAACCAAGTATGACTCCTTTCCTCACCCTTCTAAGCCAATTTTTCTTCCCCTCAGCCTTCATGTAACTGTCACCTAGCAGTGTGGTGCCCGGATGACCCTTGGGGGATTGGGCAAAAAAAAAACTAACAACATCACCCCTCGCCTTCTCCCCCGGGCAAGGGAGTCGCCAATTTTCCTCTGGTCAAACCTTGTTGGTGTTACCCCAACACCAAACCCACTGGGAGCCACATGGGAGGGAGTCCCAATTTTACTCTGTCCCAAATGTCCCCATCCGTGCCAGTTAGTTTTACTTCCTTCAATTTTCCCTAGATAATTTCCACCAATCTTCTAATTGCCTCTTTGCGACTGTAATCCTTTTCTCCTCCATTGTTCCATCCTTGCGAGCAAAGGCCAGCACCCCTGCCAAATTCGTTACCCCATCTGGGAGGGCAGGGCGAAGCCCCGTGCACTTCAAGGCCAAATGTTCCAGCATCTCGCTATCACTATGGCATACGGCACATAAAATGTCTACCTGCTGAAATTTAGCCCCATAGTACGTCTTTATCCTTAGCACTCCTGTTCTCACCTCAAACAGAAAAGAACTTCCCAGTGATTTACTGAACAGCTTTTCCTTAAGTCCTGTTTTTGTAACCGGTACATTGTTAGAAGTACCGGCTTTGAAGGTATGGTTTTAATAAGAAACTTGATGAAAATCATCCAATACTACTAAATCCATCCATGAGTCCTGGGTGAATAGTGGATTTTGAGTTCGAAGCGAGTCGAAGCGTATAGTGGTTTTGGCCAAATATTTTCGATTCGATTATCGAAGTTTTTCCACTCCTTTAGCTACTGTTGCATCATGCTCATACGAAAACCCAGCTAAAGTCGTGAAGGTTGTTCCAGTCGTTCATTTATAAGCTAATTTTAATCTATCTATATTTATGAACTGTGACCTCAGAAAGTCTGATGTCTTGGGATGGCAAGTAAACAACGAATTTGCCATAAAATGAGTCCTGTAGAGATAGCCCACTATACCCAATTAAGTGAAGTTACTATCTTGCTATTTAAATATTCTTTCTTTAATCTTGCCTGCCTATCTACCTACAATATACTATCTGCCTAAGATATACTCTTGCATAACAGTCAGTTTAATTTTGAAACTTTTACCACAATGTAGATATACACATTCACAAATTTTCCATTTATTTTCAAATAAGCCGGCACTCATGCACCATCCTGCTTTTAATGTATGCTTTTCTTCCAAGCACGCAATTACGATATTCATCCTTTTCCAGGTTACCCCGTCGAGTGCGCTTCTTACCGAGCACCGGTGTAATGCAGAGAAACAACACCCGCGGAGCCGGCTTCCCTGGGTAGTGCTTCTCCGCAATGCACCACTGCTTGATAAGAAGCGCGCTCAAGGGGGCTAACCTGCCGCAATCAACACTTTGAAAAATGCGAATAGTGCAGTTCTTCTCGAAGCAAATATCGAAAAGCGTATTATTCGAAACTACTATTCGGAATGTTGAATATTCACACAACCCTACTACCCATGTTACAATGATATAAAGAGCTTCATGTTTTCAGTTTTTTTTGTTTTACAGCAAAGCTGTTATGGGCTAGGGTCTGGGCAAAAATACGTCCTCACATGTCAACAGAAAACTCCCCATTGGTCGTGGCAAGTATGAATAAATAAACATAAAGCAAGGGCAACCAGCATGAGTCAGCCTTCCTTGGCATTATCAGATAGCGAGGTCCTGATTCCTTGTTATCATCTCTAGGCATCGTCCTCGAGGTCGTCCTAGAAGTCGTCCTTGAGGTCGTTCGAGAGGTTGTCCTAGGCGTTGTCCTCTAGGCGTTGTCCTCTAGGCGTCGTCTTAGAAGTCGTCCTGAGGTCGTCCTGGACGTTGTCTTGGACGTCGTCCTCTAAGAATCATACTTGAAGTTCACGTGAAGATGGAGGACCAGTAAAGCTGGTCCTCCAGCTTCCCGTGAAATGGATGGCATCTACATTTTTTTAATGCGAAAGCATTAACTGTCTCATAGAGCGAGCCGACGTCATCAGCCTTGAAACCGCGCCAAACGGCACCTTAAATCCTTTCTCCAAGTCAAGCCAGCTCCCAGCTATGAAACCACACGCAAAGCTAGCCAACACTTCAATCAAATTGGCTGGTGCGCGTCGACGATGTTTCCATTCGCCGGACATGCAGCGCCATGGGGTGGCTGGTCACTGAAACTAACGCTGGGCGTCAGTTTCAACGACCGGCCACCCCATGGTGCTGCATGTCCGTCAGTGCGCCAACACGCAGAGAGGAAGTATGATATAGTACATGCTTTCACATTCACAACTCATAAGAAGCGCTTAGGTGTACCTTGAGCCTTTTTTGTTTTTTAATTTGGGTTTTTTTTTGTTTGTTTTTTTAGAGGGGGGTATTTTTTTACACTCATGCTGCGTTTTTTTTGTGTAAACTTGCTAAGTTGCAACCAATTTACATAAAAAATGCTGAATCTGTGATGGAAAATACTCCCCCCCCCCAATAAAATATACCCCCAAATTCTAAAAAAAACTTCCAGCCTTTCCACCCTGGTGAAGAAGGAAGACCAGCGGAGCTGTACAATGGAAAGTAAAGGCCGGCCGCAAGTCAGCAAGCCAGACTGGAAAGGCTGCCACCATCTATGTGCGACGGCGGCAACCAGATACGTGGCTTGCCGCCGTCGCTCATAGATGGCGGTAGGTGTCCAGAGTTTGGTGTCTTCATTTCTTTGCGGGGGACACGATCCTGGGGAAACTATCCCTTAACAGCTCTGCTGTAAAAACAAAAAATCCGGAAACACGGAAATTTGTTCTGAAAATAGTTTGGAGTACATCTCCACACCAGAAATCCGGCTCTCTGTGGCCAAAACGTGCACATAGATAAGAGAGTCCCTGGACTGCCACATGAGGTTGGTGCTAGTGTGAAGACGCACCTCCCCGTGCGATGCACGATGGTGCATGCACATGGGAATTTTTTACCAAGGAGGGCGGGATTTCTGGCGCGGAGATGTGCTTTGATAAGAAACCGAAAACCAGAAACGCGTCCACATTGAGAAATTTTTTGGAAGACCGTAAAATGCTGTACATCCCTTATATAATTGTAATATGGGTGGATTTAGTAGCTTTGGATGTTTTGAATCACGTTTCTAATTGAAACTGTACATTTAAAGTTAACAATTAAAAATATAATTAGTAAAAAGTAATTACCTAAGTACCCATTTATACTGAACTCTTCATTTTTCTCAATGGGCGCTTTGAACAGGTATAACTTCGGCATCACCCTTTTTTTTGTGTAATGCAGTTTTTGCAGGAGTGATATGGCACGCGTTTCCACGAATGCCCCGTATATTAACAAGAGTCAAGTCCGTCAACAGGCCCTGTTAAGAAGCACAGCTTCCACGCCGCACAAATCACTCAGGTGAACGCATACCTGGTACATGACCACGAGCTTGGGTGTGCCCTGGTCCCTGAGCTGGTCCCTGCGGTTGAGCAGGTGCAGGCAGTCCCTGCACACCCGCAAAGAGGTTTCGGGCGACGGGCCGGCAACACTGCTCCTCGGGGTGCTCAAAGCCGTGAGGTTCATCAGCTTCCCTGAAACATGCACGGACACTCTCACACCCTAGCCAACACCGAAGCCATTCTATGGACAGAGAGCGCCCAAACTCATCAGGATTCCACCTCTACACTCATCCGTCCAGGGGTCTATCTACTTCAAAATGATGGCTGCACGAACGAGCAGGTGGACGAACAAACACTCTCGCTTTAATGTTTAGTCGTCTAGAGTTTACAATATAGTAGTATAATTACACCGTGATACACTGGTGCCCCTACCTCAGCTCCCAGACATATTATAACTGTTCAGATAGAGCAAATTATTTGTGGCTATTGGTGAAAAGATAGAACTGTAGGGGTGCTTTGACCAACTTGTTTTCACAAAGCTCAGCATTTTTCCAACGCAAGGCTTGTGGACTAGATTCTTTGCATCAACTTCCTCCATCAAGCGCGGGGCACAGACAAGATGCAAGTGCTGCATCAGCGTTCTGCTGGGACTCGCGTTTGATTGGTGCTTCACTGACTGAACACGGGTCCTGGCCAAAGGCTGACACAGCTTTGGCGAGGTCAGCCAAGTGCTGCGTCAGAAATACAAGCAAATAATTTGTTGTTGTTGTCCCTATGGGTTCTGCACTACTGTAAGGTCACGTATGAATGCTCGCCCCTGAGAGATCGCACATTCCGTTTTTTGGGCCGAGTATCCGTAACACAAAATTTCTAAATATCGACCGCCCTCCCGTTTTTTGCCGGATATCGATCATGTGACGTCCGATGAGAATTGCATCAACTGCGTGATTTGCAGCATCAGAATGTGTGACAAGTGTGTCCATTGCAGGTTCCCTCGTGTTTATTACACTGTGACATACGAATCTGATGCATCTGCAATCTGCGGTACCCGTTCTTATGACATGGAAGCTCATAGCTCGTTCCCGCATTCTTTCTTCTTTCTTCATGATTTGAGCTAGCGATATTGGTTCTGGAGCTACGCGAGTTTGTAGCAGTTACCCGTGTTTATGGCACCGTGAAAAGCAAATTTGCTGATCTGCGGTATTTGTCCCCGTCACATGTAAGTTTGTAGCGGGTTCTCGCGGTTTTGTCTGCGATATCGGTTCCTGTGACACCCGAGTTTGTAGGTGGTTCTTGCGTGTTTATCGCGCTGTGAAGTATGAATGTGCTGTGTCCGCATATTGCGGTATCCATCCCTGTGGCAAAGAAGTTTGTAGCAAATTTCTGCATAGTTATCGCACCGTGTAATGCAAATTTGCCATGTTTGCGATCTGTGGAATCAGTTCCTGTTTCACATAATTTGTGATGCCCCCGCCCGCCCGCCCGCCCTCCTGCCCTCCCGCCCCCCCCCCTCCCCCCCCAGTGCTTAACACAATTTTTTTTATAAACTCTTGGTGTCGCATTCCCAAACATCACCCACCTCATATATTTCCTTATATTCGTTTGGGACTTTATGAGACCTTCCCAATAGTCCTATTCCCAATAAGTACAGACCACGACAAAGTTAGCACAAACACACAATCGCCGGGTCTTCCCTGCTCTTCCCTCACAATTGAAAAACTGTAATAAGAACCATACTTGAGTGGTAAAATTCCTGTGCCCAAACTTAGCCAGTACAATTTTATGTTTATCAATACTGTGTCTAACCAAAATGCAAAAAATCACCGATGTCAAGTTCGTGCTAACCTAGAACCGCAGTGTGGAATCTACACAGCCGTAATTCTAGGGTTGAGTGCTGGATGACTTCACTGACATTGGTCTTCAAATGTGCACCCATAAAAGACAGGCAGAAAATGACTTACTTGCGAGGGCAAAGTCTAAGAATTGGGAGCACACATGGCACATGATGCCACCACAGAGCCTGCAGTGGTGCCTCCTGCGTGACAGGTTGAAGGGCTTGGCACACCCCGGACACAGCTTCACGTCCCCGTCTTGGATCCAGGGCACTATGGACTTCTCGTGAGCTGCAGGAAAACCACAGAATTTAACTCCACTTCTGAAAACGAACAGCAATTTCTATGCCGTTGTCATGGTGCCTCCTCGGACTGTGTGAAACTGTGCTTTCAACCCCAAGTGTAAATTATATAACTCTGAGTAGCATCATGCTGATGTACGTTATTTCATTGGCAACTTCAATGCAACTATGCACCTAAACTGCCACTTATCACTTGAATGCAGACAATGCTGTTAGTCCTCAAGTGAAGGCTGACAATGCTGCTCGATAAACAAATTAACAAATATAAGATAACAATTAAACAAATAGTAATCCCAGTAGATGGAAACCGTTACCACCTTCTATCCTCACTACTTCCACATCATACTCCAACAAGTTTTGAAATTTCTTCTATCAAAGTTGTGGATTCTAATCTATGGGAGGATAAGCCTGCGCAGCTTACCTTTACGCTTTTCGGGATCAGCAGGAGCGTCCGAGAGCAGCTTGCCGAGACGAATGAGCAGCTTGTTGGTCTGGCTCACATACCGCTCCACACGTTGGGACCTGATGCTCCGAAAGGCCTCTGTGTGCCTCTGCGTCGCGCCTGACAAAAGGAATACATCAAGTCACAGGGACAGTCCAAGTAGCTAGGATAAACTCGGAAGAGAACCTCCCTTGGAAGTACCCTGTGTTTGGCGCACTATGGCCTATGTTGCTGCTGCGCCAGAAAACTCAAAATTCATTCATTCATTTCTTGGAAGTCTCAGAGTGGCAGTTAATGTTTCGCTAAGGGATTTAGCTTTTTCAAAACCTAAATGCTGGCTACCACTCTCATGTTTTCCGGGAGGTTCCTTTTTGAAGGTCTGGCCAGAGAACACATTTGAAACACGAGAATATCTGCGCCAATTTTACTCGAGAGTGATCTGGCTGCTTGAGCTTGTCTAATCATGGAAGTTAAGGAATGACAGCTGTCTTTTTGTAAAGAATTATGCATCACATACCCATTTCCTGATAGTCCCAGTTGAGCCTGGAAAAACTGTCAGGTCCGTTGTCATCCTCTTCGGCACGACTGTCACCCAGATCTTTCTCTTTGAGGATCTTTCGTTTTGCACGCCCTGCAGTATCAGAGCCTGAAGTTAGAACATGGGGGTGCCTAAACGCATCTCCAACTGGTGCATTTACAGCGTCTTTCTCTCCCCGACTTAGGCCAGTGACGTCACAAAAGTGTAATGCTGTCGATCGCCAAGATCCCAGCGGCAGCACAGCAGTGGAGGAGGATTGAGATATGTCTGTACTGATGCAACTCGCCCTGCTTTGCAGCCGGCAAGTTCGCAGTCGACGAAAATACCTGCAGCCAGGAGTTGGTGCGCCATGACGACAGCAATGCCTGCGTCCGCTCGCCTTGTTCACCGGCACTTTTACAACCAATCACAAGGGTCATTACATTACAGCTCCTGTGACATATTTTGCTGCTGTTTTGGGGACATTCAGGTACACCAGTCAGAGACGCGTTCCAGCACTCTAGTTAGTGTCCCATGGTTCAACCGTTTTGCCTCAAACAAGGAAATGACAGGCGGTGCTGGAGTCTGAAGGGTTCTTACCAATAAGTCCCTTCAGAGACTGGAGAACGTCCTTCTCTTCTGCGGAATGGGCGGCTTCGAAGTGAGCGGTCAGCTCTTCGATAGTCCCCAAGTCCTTGACGCAGATTGGACACAGGTAGCCCTCCTTCACTTCAATGTCATCCATTATTTAAACTGCTGTGCCTCAAATAAAAAAATAAAAAAGAACAAAACTGTTGATGTTGCGGAGAGTGGTGTGCTACAAGGAGCAGTCAGTGCCAACGAGAAAGCGCCGACACGCAACGACTGAAAAATACGACGCAGTCGGCGGCAGATATTTCGCTTACTGCTCTATTTTTCTCGATCCTCAACAACCTGGAATGATTTTGAACTGTTTGTCCTTCGACACTGATGACACCCGGAGCCTTCCAACTGACAACACGCACAATAGCAGGGATCTACCGGATGGAGAATCGACGTGCCCGGCTCTGGCCTGGTGTGGACCACTGCTCTGTATTGGACGGAAGCTTGTCCCGGATAATTTAGTCTTCCGATGGTGTATACTTATCGGGCCCAGGCCTGCGATCATCCACCGATGATCGGGCCTCACACCCACTCACCCGAGTAACAACAACGCCTTCATGATTTTTTATTGGATTGGATGCGTCTTGACAAGATCTATCTAATGCCAAAGCCACTCATAAAAATTGTAGCCTTTTTGGGGCAAAATAAACCAAAACTTTTAAGAAAACATCAAAATAAAAACTTATCTTTTGTTAGAATATTGTAGATAAAACTTTTTTTACAACTTTTTGTAGTAAGAAAAAAATTATAAGTGAGGGTAGTGATGCTGCTGTTTTGGAGAAGTTCCGTGGGCAGAAGCACGGTTGCTGTAAACATTGTAAGCGAGATTTGTAGAAGAGTAGTTTCGGTGTTAATCGGTGTAAAACATTGATGGTCACGGGTTCGTTGTCTCATTTTTTGTCTCATTACAGCCGCGAAGCTAAGGCTGATCGAAAATTTCAGCCAAGGTACCTGACCGATGGCTGGGGCCTAGCGAGATCGGTATCCCCACTCGCTTCTTACCGCTACAAAGCTCAAGGACATGGAGTGTGGAAACCGTGCGCGTTTACCGTTACGCCCTGGTAAACTCTGCTGTCTTCAGGATTTTATGTTCGGGCTCACTGCACATCCCCGTCTCTGGTTGCGATAAATCGAGCCTCGGTGAAGACGGCAGCTGCGATCATGTCGGGGGCGAAGAAGACGCGACTTGGGAGCTGCCAATGAAGCGAGGGTTTCGCTTCGCTCCAGGGGCTCAAGATTTGCTCTATCGGCATCTTCCCTGCACCACCGTAGCGTATAATGGCCGATGATGACGACCAGGAGGGATATCCGGGCGAACTGCTTCATCAGGCTGCTCTCTGGGGCAACGCGGAGCTCGTAGAAGATCTGCTGAACGGGGAACAGGTAAGGTTGACGCGATAAGCGTCACTGTTACCAAGACGGAAATGGAGAGTACACCACAAAGCTCTGTACTTTCGGTTAGGTTTTCTTAAAGAAATATTCATTTACGCTTAATTTTCTAAATTCGTATCGTCGAGATGTATACTGCAGTGTTGCGGAATGGGCACACCCATTCCAATTCAATTCCGGGGAATGAGAGTTTCCTGCAATTCATTCCTTTCAACTCCTAGGAATGGAGACATTCTGCCCATTCCCACTCCTGGAATGGCTGAACTCCACCGCTCCACTGCTCTAATTCCTAAAAGAGAAAAAAGAAAGGCCATTGACAGCTTTATTGTGTTACTGGAAAAAAGTACCTAGCATAAAGCTGCTGACATTATCAAATGAAAAGATGACTGCAAAAGTAGGCAAAAGCTTCCTCAAAACACTCATTCTAGTAAACCAAAGGGTGGTCGCACAAAGCGCTTCATGGCACCTAGTGGCAAATCAAATCATCTTTATTTTCGATCACACATGATGATGGGGGATACTGAGGGAAAAAGTTGTTTGTGTACAGCTTGACAAGTCCTCTGCACCCCTACATATGGCAGACAACGCAAAAAGAAATAACCAAAATAGACAAACAAACAAATAAACAATGTGCATTTTTATACAATGTTAGCGATGCTATTTTAATATAGTGACATGATATGAATTTCTAGCGATGCTCTATAATTTAGCAAGTGAGGAGAAGTGTGATCGATGCCACTTCAGACATTGATCGCGCAATCAAGCGTAAAAGGCTCGCGAGTCGCAACAGACGCCAAAAATTGGTGGATCGGTGGCCGAGTGGGCTAGCGCACACCAGCTCGGAGCACGTGGAGCAAAAGCTTGCTCTGCAGAACCTACGGATCCTCGGTTCAATCCCCACTCCTGCCCGTTTCGATCTGGATGAGCACCGTATCGGCGTACAGTCGTCTATCACTAGTGCGTGGTGCACGTTATTTGCTGCATCTACAGCGAGTGACTCGTCTCAACCTTGAAATGGCTGACCAACTACACAATGTATAAAATATCCACAGAACCCCAATTATTATTTTACGCCAATTATTAAAACCTCCCATTTTCTTCACAAACAGACCTTATACCCTCTACAGATTTATGGTTAGCACGTTTTGATAGGGCCTTAAAAATGTCTACTTCGTGCATGGTACAAAAAGAAGCTACCTTGCTCTTTGCTTCGAATACTTGCACAACAGCACCGCTAGTGTGCTGTTAGAAGCGACGCTGCATATGCCTGTCCCAAATGTCCATGCACTGCGGCAAGAACGACAAACCGCTGACAAAGTGCATTCGGTATATGGCCCTAGCACAATGGTCTATAGCACCATGCATATTACATGGAACCTGCTTATGTTTGTTGTATGATTCTTGCAGTGTCTTAGCATATTCAATCCAATTCTTTATTTGTGTATATATTTGTGTTCTACGCAGACACTAGAAGTTCGGCTGGGTTAAAAGCAGGGAGTCAAACCGGTCATTATTCCGGTTCGGTTCAAGTTCATGTAGCTTAGCATTTTGTTCCGGTTCGGTTCTGGTTCAGTGATGTTTTTGAAATATAGGTTTGGTTACCGGTCCCACCGAGCATGATCTAGTTAAAACCGGTTCTTTTTAAAAAAAGTCCACAGCTTCCAGTTGTTGAAAAAAACAGGGAAGTTGAACACAGCATCATCAACATTTAAAAAAATTAAACCTGCAAAAACAAGAACAGCAATACAAATATGTGCTTAATCTCGTTTTGTGATCTTGAATATTTAACTCAAACACCATTCTACGGAAATTACGGGGTTATAAAGGCGCTTGGAAACCGTACCAAATTACAGTACTCACATGTGAAGTCAATCAGCCAGCATGCACAGTGACACCGTAAACTACCCACAAAAACATATTAGTCGTTGGTTGTTTAGTCTGACAGAGTATGGTGACACTGTTACCCAGTGTAGATGAGAAATTTAGCCAGTGCAGTACAACTGCTAGCCTGGGGTCTTTAACAGGCATCATCCAGTACTGGCACGACCGCACGCCGATCCGCATCCAGATCGAAACGGCAAACTACCTACATCGCACGCCCAAACGACTTGTTTGAACGACTGAGTTGAAGAGAAGAATGACAGCGAAGGCCGTTCGAAAGACAATTAAAACAAAAAGAGACATTAAAAAAAACAACGGGCGACTTGCTGTTTCTAGAAAGCGTGCACACACAGACACACACAAAACCTTCTAACAGGGCTCCGGGCGACGGTGTCCCGGCGCTGCAGTGTCGCGGCTTCGCCTCTTGGCACCTTGAGATTTCGCCAACGCGGAAGAAACGTGCCGACAGCCGTCAACTTTTTGTTTACATTTCTATGTCTATATTTGCATTCTCCTTCCTTGAGGAATATTGCTTAGCAGCAAGAAAAGAAAATACACATGCACACACACACAACACACAAAGGATAGGTTCCTAGCCTCTCGCCATAGTCGGATATACTCCGTTTCACCTTACGATGTACCGTGGTGGGTGCTACGAGCTACACGAGCCAATCCGTAGTTCGTAGCCTGTCACGTGACTTCGTGCTCCCTGCGTCGCTCTGCCAAACCGGAAGGGCACGTGAGACCCACTGAGCTATGAATTGGCTCCAGTGGCTCATAGCGTCCCCTTTGCAGCCCACCGTACAATGAAACAATGCATAGAAGTGTACGCCTCCACGCCGACTCGCTGAGGCCAATTCATGCTGCACGAGGTGTACTTATTTGTTTCATTGTTATTGAGCTGTCTCCATGTCGTCGCTGCCATTTGTTTAGTCAAAACTTAGCCGTTGACACCACTGTCACAAATATTTCATTGGCTTTGCACCGCCACCGGCAAGAAGGCCTGACTCGCATTTTATTACGCCGAACCGTTTCCAATGAACCAGTAACTGCCTCTGGTTTTGGTTCAATATGAAATGTTTCATTTCGGTTACATTTTTGTTTTGGTTCAGCTAAAAATAACGGTTTTAGCACGGTTTTCGGTTCGGGTTCGGTTTGATACCCTGGTTAAAAGCTACATGCCAATCACGCATGATTTCAACAGCTGCTTTGTCACGTCTCGCGGCGCTAGGAACGACACCTTGCCCACCTGCAACTATTCAGTTTTGGTTGCTTCACTGAGGGCACGCCATTTTTATCCTCGAAGGAACATAAGCCAGTGAGACAATCAAGCCGTCAGTCACCTCCAGTGCAATGATGCTGCTTCAAGAGCAACTTTCCATGTGCTAGCAAATTGTGCCATCAGCCCGTAGTCCCTAGATGAAAATTGACTCTGCTCGTATAAAAACCGATCGCATTCTCATTCCCACTTCATTCTGGGCAAAAGGCACCTAATTCCATTCCCATTCCACTCCCCCAGCTCCGCCGCCATTCCATTCGGGGTTGCGAAAGTGCTGAATGATTCCGGAATCATTTTAACTCCAGAGTGGCAACTCTGCTACAGTGGTATACTGACGCGGATCACTGATACACTGAGCTCGGCGAATGTTGAAAGTAACGCTTTGCAGTTTGCTCACCTTATCCTGTATTCTTGGCACCCATTGTTTCGAAGTTATGTGTTAACTAGCCCAATTAAATTTTTTAGTTGCAATTGGGTAAGGCCTTTATTGGAGCGCAACCTCGGGTTAGCGAGATTCAGATCACTGCATACTTTCAACTTGACGAAAATACCTTGGGAATAGCTCTTCTTTTTTAATTGGTTTCGATTCTACAGGATCTTAGCATCCCAGAAATCGAAAAATTATGCTCGTGCGACGTCTATTTCCCTTCTAAAATGTGATCTAAAGGCCCGTTCACACGATGCATTTTTCTCGCGCATCTAGTGTCGCGAAATGTAGTTTCGCGAAATGGTTGCGCCGTCTGAACGAGTCCGAGAAGGACGCGCGCATCTAAAAAAGTTGCGCGCACACCTCGCTTCTGGAGCGAGCTTTTGCTGAAACTTTGCCGAGTCCTGTCAATCACTCTGAGGGCGCCGCCAATGGCCGCTCAGAAACGCTCTCACGTGGCCTTTGAGGGGGAGCGAGCTGTTTGAGAAGACCACTTCACTGCCGGCGTTGTAGCCGAGCCAAATCCGGAAAAAACCGAAACCACGAACGATGGATACTGCCGGCGCTTCCGCAAGCACGTCAAGCACCACTGAAGGAAAAGTGAGTAGCATATCGGAAAGAAATCCAGCGATGGACGAAGACAATTAGCGAGAGTTGGCAAGATTAGAATAGTGCTCATAGCGTTGTTGTCGCGACGATACCGCTGGATAAGAGAGCATCGAGTAAATTGAAACCAAGTTTGCTTTGTTTACAAGCGAACATGAAACCATGTGCGCTCTCTGAAACAGTTGGCACAGTAATAAAATCGGGGTAGACATGGGCACCGAGAAGTAACCAGATTGGGCACGTAGCGTTTCTATGAATACCATGTGCATTGATAGGAGCTTTGGCAATGAATTGGCTGCGTACGGGCTCGTCGCCGGCACATGTCCTGCACGTACAGCTAGGTTGCCGCCTCAATCGGCTTTGCGCACATGCGAGATCGCTCCAAGTAGTGCAGTATGTGAGAAAAAAAAATTAAAGTGAATTGACTGCATAAAATGCGCAAAGCAGGTCCCCAGATAAATAGCGATCTGATTCCGAGCTCACTCAAAACGTACGGTGCATCGGTGTGTGTGTGTCACGTTCGGAAATACTGGGTGGTCCGGATGGTAGTGGTTTCGATAAATCTCAAAAAGTCATTTTGTTAGCTACGGCACTGTAATTGACCACGTAATTTTGCCTGTGTGGTTGCGTGCTTTCAACTGAAGCCCACATTATGGTCAACACCGAAACTATTCTCGCGAGTCTAAACGTCATCGTTGTTGCCCGTGAAGTGGTACGTGTGAACGAGCACATTTCGCGAAACTTGAGTGTCGCGAAACGGTTGCGCGCCTAAAAGATGCATCGTGTGAACACGGAACCGGTTAAGTCTGTGCCACGTCCTGTCTGAGGTGAAAAGTCTGAGAGGACGGGATCCAGCGGAGGCGCCGGCGGCGTGACGACGGGCGCGTCAGCCAGTCGCAAGCCGCCTCTCTCGGAAGGGTGGCTTGTGACTGGCTGACGCTCGCCTGTCGTCACGCCGCCAGTGTCTCCGCTCGATTTTGTGCTCCAGATCCTTCTGCCCAGAAAGGGGTGTAGCACAAACTTCTATCACATTCTTAGTAGGGAAATAGATGTTGTGCAAGCATAATTTTTGGATTTCTAGGATGTTTGGAGTCCATACGATAAGTTATGACCAGGAACAGACAATCTCAAAAACGTCTTTAGTACACCTTCAAGGAGAGGCAGAGCGTGAAATACGCAAGTCAGCACTTTCCTAAAGGGCAAGTATCCTTTCGCTTGAATGTGCTTGTTATCTTAACAGTTTAAATGCTTTTGCAAAATCAGATGCTTCAGTCAAAAACGCCCTTACCGAGATTGGGAGGCATAAACCTTACCTCCAGGCTTTCTGGAATGACAATATTGATGCTTCACACCTGGATAGTCCAGCGTACAACTCTCCCACCAGCTCATGAGGCATTCTTTCATTGTTCCTTGGCCTTCATCACTCGTCTGAGGGCAGTCATGCGAAATGGTGTGTCGCTCTGACGAACAGGTGATTTATGCAGTGTGTCTTATTTTTACATTCCTCCCAGGGATGCCTTATACGTATTGGCAGGTAGATAACAATGTGGTAGCCTCGCACCTTTCATAGCGATTCATAATTGGTCTTATTAAGAGGAAGGGGCAATTGCAGGTCCGGTTCATCAATGCTACCGACATGCACGGACGGACTGCTCTTCATGGTGCCGCCACTAACAGCGACGAAACATGCACAAGAGTCCTCCTACAGACTGGAGGTAACCTTTCACTCGTGACATATCCAGCATTTTGTCACTGCTGCCAAGTCTGCACTTGTGCTGTTCTCGATGTAGTTTATACTTAACACACCAGTTTAATCTCCCGTAATCTTTCCAGCAAACCCCAACATGGCATGCGGTTCTCGGCATCACTGCAAGGTAAGCACATGCTGTTTTTTTTTGTTTTTTTCCCCTCCTGTTTGCGTGTACACACAACAAGTAAAAGAAAATAAAAGTTGCTACGAAAATTAATATACACCAACTCATGTTTACAAACAAACCGGAGCGCCCTAGCGGACGCCACCGGCGCCGCGCATGCGCGGTGGATGGTGGGCAAGAAGCCCGCCGTCGCCCATAAACAAACCATTGAATTGCGTTGTTGTCGGCGTCGGTGGGAGTCCCCGTGCTCTTTTTCGCGTTGGAATTGTTGATTCTACGTCCTCCTAACAATGTCTGACTACTTGAGCGGCTTCAGCAAAATTAACGAGGCAAAACTTTGCGTGAATAATGTGACGTGCGGCGATTCATTTCACGTGGACGCCGCAGAATGGGCGCTAAAGCCTGACTCCCACGATGAGATTCTGCTCGCTATTTTCAGTCGCGACGTCGCTCGGGCTGCAAAAGCGTGGACCGTAGCTGAGATGGTGGACGTCGATACTGAAAACCGCAAGTAGAATCGGGCATTACAAGTCGGTGATGGCCACTGGTAACAATGATCAACATCTTCTTGCATCTACTGTTTACACTTAGCCTACTTACCCCAACCAACCTTCAAAAGTGTTTTGAGGCCTGCACTTAGTTCTTATCGCAATTACCGGGTCAACGTTTGGTTTACGGGCCGCTGTCGTTTGAACGAGCTGACGACAAAAAGCAGACAAGTTTGAAAGAGCAGACGACAGTTCGAACGCATGCGCAATGGAGTACGGGCAAGAAGCACCGCGTCCCGCGTCAACAAACCATTGGAATGTCACGTTGTCGGCGTCTGTGTGAGTCTGCATACTCTTTTTCGCGTTGGAATTGTCGATTCTACGTCCTCATAGCAATGTCTTACCACTTTAATCGCCTGAGCGAAATTATTAAGGCTCGTTACGCCGCTAAACTTTGCGTAAATAATTTGACGTGCGGCGATTCATTCGCATGAACGCCGCAGAATGGACGCCAAAACCATGATGAGATTGTTCTAGCTATTTTCGGTCGCGACGTCGCTCGTGCTGCAGAAGTGTAGAAGGTAGCGGCGATGATCGACGTCGATACTGAAAATCGGAAGCGGGAACAGACCAAGCGTAACAAGTCGGTGATGGCCACTGGTACCAATGATCAACATCTTGTATCTACTGTTTACACCGAGCCTACTTAAGTCTTTTGAGGCCTGCAATTACTTCTTATTGCAATCACCCGGTCAAAGTTTGGTCTACGGGCCTTTTGTTTGAACGAGCAGACGACAAAAAGCAGACAAGTTTGAAAGAGCAGACGAAAGTTCGAACGATCAGGCGGCCGTGTGAATTCGAAGACGCACTGAACCCGCGGGTGGTCCGGACAACTTGGCGGTTTTCTCTCGTTCATGTTGGAACAAAGCAAATACATCTGGCGACCACAAAGTGTTGCCCGCACAAGCAATCGCAGTTCGACAGCGTCTGGTTTGCCCTTTTCACGGCTACTATCCACGTTCTCGGACGAACGGAGGGGGCAGAAACACATGAAAACTGATCTTCAAACCTTTCCAGACTCTCTTGGTACAGCCCCCGTCGCAGCATTTTGACGAGAAGGCAGGTTTTTTGTCTGGTTTCTTCCAAAGGAACACAGGAATGCATGTCTCGCACGGCGACTTCTGCCCACCACCCCAGACCGGAAGTGCGACCGACGCGCCACCACCGCGGCGTGACGTAGGAGAGTTGAGTTCGTGTATAAGTTTTGTTGTAAGCCTCGAATCTATTACCGTGACCCATGACCATAGCTTGCTATCATAGTCCTGTGATGAGATACT
The DNA here is from genome assembly GCA_037355805.1 of Ixodes ricinus. Taxonomy (NCBI): domain Eukaryota; kingdom Metazoa; phylum Arthropoda; class Arachnida; order Ixodida; family Ixodidae; genus Ixodes; species Ixodes ricinus. The sequence continues at coordinate 34,922 of JAZHYW010014160.1, forward strand.
GCCATGCGCGTCTCCGAGCAAGCATGCCCGTGGCCGAATGGTTATCGTGCTTGGCGAAGTCACGGACAAAGTGCCTATAGTAGGACGAAGGCCCAAGAATCTTCGTACAGCCTTCTTGTTCGGTGGCGGTGAAAATGAACTGAAAATAAGGTTCAATTCGGCGAACTTGTTTCAAGTGAAAAAGAGAATAACGGAAGGTAACAGAACAGGGTCGCGGGTGTCAAATGTCGGCATGAGCGCAGAGTCAAGCGCTGACGAAAGACTGATTTTGGCTCACCGCACGGAGCCCCTTGTGTACATGCGTGGGCTTCTGGAACAATCGGCGTAGAAGATTCGGCGCAGACATGAGAACATTTATACCTCGAACAAGCAACAGGATTCTCGAATTTACCAGAACACGACATTTGCAGAAATAACAAAGAGGTGCCTCCACTCCCGGGCATCAGACCTTGGCCCGTTGCGTCGGAGATGAGCACGATAACCATTCGGCCCGTGTGCGCTTGCTTGGAGATGCACGTGGCAACATTTGGGTTAATGAACAAAACGTGACGGCACAAGTGAGCTGGTGTAAGTTCATCATTGTAGAATTACCTGAGACTGCGCTGCCAACAAAAGAACGTCAGGAAGAAGGAAGGAAGTCTCAAACACAGCTGAATTTTATTGTCACAAAATTTACTTATGTATATTGGTTGTGAACAAAACAGGGGGAAGGGGGAAGTAGAGAAAAGGAGAATCCACCTACGATGCCCTCTCCAGGACAAAGCAACTATGGAACTGAGAATCCAGACACAATGTTTGTGCCCGAAAACTCTAGATTTTCAGTTCCATGGTTGCTTTGTCCTGGAAAGATGTCGTTCCCCTTTCCACCCTTTTTAGTTCCAAAGCAATATAAGGACTCTGTGGCATTAAAATTCAGCTGTGTTCGAGACCTCTTCTCCTTCTTCCTTGTGTTTTTCAGTCATCAGTGCAGTCTTGGGTAATTCTACAATGATATATAGGTTGCAAATTTGACAGTATCGTTTCTGGTCATATCATAGGGGCAGCTTGTGAGGAGTGCACACATTCATGCGGGCCGAATTATAGCTTGAATGCTATGATTATTTAATTGGCAGTTGTGAACACAGCATTACATAGAAAACATGTGCCACAGAAAACTTAAAAAAATGAAAGACGTTTACAATTCTCTGTAATGTCGAATTAGAGCGCAGCTCTTGAGGAGGAGGAGGGGAGGGCATGCCCCTCCGTGCCCTTCCCTCCCATTTAGCGGCAAAATATTCCCGCTAAATTTAGCTGGAAATTTACCAACATTTTCCCTCTAAATTTAGTGGGAAACTTAACGAAAATTTCCTGCTAAATTTAGCAAGGAAACTGAATTGGTGTTGATGTCACGTGATGTCAATTTCTCTGCTAAATTTTGCACGAAAAATTTTTCCGCTTAATAGCAACAAAAAGGTTTTTTGCTAAATTTCTTGTGACACCACATTCATTCACGTGAGCACAGTGATGTCATGTGTGACGTCACGAGGGTCAAATTTTCCTCGCTAATTTTGGCAGGAAAGATTTCTACTCAGTTTAGCGGGAAATATAGCAGGAAAATATGTCTGAGGAGCAGGGCAGCGAGGAGATCATTTGTCGATGGGTCGTGCCTCCTTCTGCGGCAGACTCCGCTGCACGTTGCGGCCGAGCTGGGCAACGCCTCGACAGTGAAGCTGCTACTGGAGTATGGAGCAGACCTCTTGGCTCTGGATGGGGACGGCCTCACGGCAACGGACATAGCCGACCGAGCAGGCCATGCCCAGGTGGTGGAACTGCTGCGATGCGCCGCAGGCAAGTGGGCTTTTTCTTTTTTGTGGCCCCCGGGCAAGAACGTCAACAAGCTTGCTCGTGGGGATGGAGATTGTGAAGTCGTGTCACTCATTGTTGTCACTATCTCCAACACAGATCCAAGCGGAACAGAAACGCCAGGAGACCTATGCCGGTGAGTGGCTACTCTACCGGTTGGCTCCCTCACTGTCAGAAAACAGCCTGGCTTGTCGGGCGATATTTACTTTGCTGTTTGCCGGAAATTCAGAGAAAGCTGCATGAGTGAGAGAACCTGTGCAAGCTGCATTTTCTACTGCATTTTAACTGTATTAAAGGGCTATAACATGCTTCCTTCATTCGAGCACATCCGTTGTGGAATGTTTTCACTAAGCTAAGAGCTTGTATTCAAAGCTTTCACTGATGAGCTGGAGGGAGCACAATTAAAATAGGCTCTTTGCAGCACTGAAAGAGTTGAAGGTCGTCTAATTAAAAAGACCCGACGTAATAGTTGCGTTTATTGTTTTTGTATCTTGTACAAGTATGAAATCTGGTCTTACAAAGAGTCCATATTTCTTGTTTGACTCACATCTGACGCTATACTGATCCCCTACCTCTGGAAGCTGAGTCATTCCTAAGGTGTTGTGACCAGCCCTATCTTATGGCGTGTCTTCTGAATTTCTGGACTTAAAGCTGGAATTCAAACTTTATTGAGAGATACATAGCTCCAGGATTTTTTTTAATAAGAGCTAATTTTGCGGCATAGTTTGTCTACTGGCACTGGAGTCCACACGAGTCAACGTTTACTTTTTACTTGTAAACAGTGCAGAAAATTACTTTAGAGCGTTGGCATTGACAAGGAAAGGTACCCAGTGCCATGTTCTTCTCTGGCCTCATATTGAGAAGCCAATTTTCCGGGTTTGTTCAACAACTTTATCTGGTGTCCTTGCAGGCCTCGCGTCTGCATGTTCCTCTGGAAATGTGGAAGAGTCGAGGAAACTGCTCGAGCAGCTGGGATCTCAGGCAGAGTCAGTCGTCAACAGCATCAGTGGTGGAAGCAACACGCTTCTCTACAAGTGAGTCTCACAAAGGGACTTTCACCTCGGCTCTTGCGTCCGCCTCCCCGAATCTCTGGCCGATTCTCCTTGTTGCTGAGCTTACAGTAAAGGACCCGTGTCTGGAATTGTTCCTCATCGATCTTTTCAGGGCCTGTGAGGACGGGCACAAGGATATTGTGAATCTCCTGCTGGAATTTGGGGCGGATGGCAGGATCCACCCGGTGACCCAGTACTCGCCACTCTACATTGCGTGCTACTACGGAAGGAAGGACATAGTGCGCATTCTTCTTGAGGTACTCTCTTTTTTTCTTTTTTTTATTGCAGGGTCTATACCAGGGGTGGCCAGGCTGACCCGGCCTAAGAGCCGTAGACGAAACTACGAAACTTCTAAGAGCCGCGGGGGGGGGGGGGGGAATTTAAATTTTGTTCAAAGTCTGACTGTACTTATGAGTGCACAAGGCTGTACGACAGTACGTAGGGGGGTATACAAGACTGCCAAACCGCGAGCCGGACTTTGCTCTGCCTGAAATCCCTTCTTTTTTCCTGGGGAAACGCAGAAAGAGGCGGGGGGGGGAGGGGGGGGGGTCCCCTTACGAGGGATCCGCAGCACTTGGACCAGCAAAGAGCCGCATGCGGCTCGCGAGTGCCTGTTTGGCCACCCCTGGTCTATACAGTGCATTCCACTGTTTTTCACTGACAGTTAGGCACTTAGGGAGCATAGTTCCACGGTCAGATGAAAATCCACTTGAAAGTGATCGCATTGCTTTGAGTGTCCTATGCTGTCATGTTAAAACTTTTTTCAAATATATTAGTGTACCTTTTACTGTTTGCCCCAGATTGTATGTTGTAGTAGTACTCTTGCTCTCTCTCCCTGGATGCCCCTTTTGCCCACGACAAGTACTAAAAAGGAGTAAATAGGTAACCTTTCCAAAGTAGAAAACTGCTTGCCTACACTGGGCACAAGAATTGTCATTCAGTTGTTTCATATATTTTTGTCACGTACTGCGTCTACTACACGTCGTGAGAGAGATCTCATTATTCTCTCAACAGTGCATGCTTGGTCGTCCATACAGTTTAGATTGGTAGACCGGTCTGTATTTTGCACCAGGTACTATATCTGTTGCAGCAACATCAGGCACTTCAGATGTACAGATAGAATTGTACAACATTTTGCAGACCTTTAGCTTTGAAAATGACTTTTCCTTTGTATCACGAAACAAAATTACATCCTGCGACTCAATTTTTCAAAAAAATTTTTGGCGTTCTCTTTTTTTTAAAATTATTTTCTATGTCGGAATCACCTTTCTGCTGCAGCCACAATCGAAATTCCTGATACTCGAATTGCTAATGGTAGTGATCCTTATATTGCTCACTCCAGACATTTGTATTACCTTTGATTGTTGCTGCTTGTATAACTAGTTAGTACAATCTTTTTAAAGGAACTTCCTGGAAGCCTCAGAGTGGCAGCCAACACATTTCCTTCAAGCTGGACAAGCTAAGTCTCTTAAAGAAACGTTGTCTGCCCCTATGAGACTTCATGTTCATCCTACGCCAGCTTCGACCACCCTCTTGTTTTGTTTGTCGCATTTTTCAATGCGTAATTACCCACTTCCCTTTTAAGTGGCTCCAAGCCCGGAGGTGTTTAAGCGAATAAATAGATAACTAAAAGTGCACCGTTAAGAACGACCATTGGTGAGGCGACCAATGCAGGGATTTTGTTGGCAGCATTTTCCGGAGCTGATCCGGGAGCCCACGATGGAGCACTGGCTTCCCCTCCATGCGGCCGCGCTGAGCGGCTACGTGGCCATCCTGGATCTGCTGCTTTCCCATTCGTACCCGTCACGGGTGCAGCAGCTCTTTGTGGACCCCAGCGGCCGGTGGGAGTATACCCTGGCCTTCGACGTGAACGCCCAGGACGTGACGGGGCAGTCGGCCCTCTACATGGCCGCCTGCCTGGGCAATCAGCGCCTGGTCGACTCCCTGCTGCGCTTCCGTGTCTGGGGTAGACAGGTCAGCCCCAAGCACTTCCACTCCGACGGGCTTGATGGATCTCGAATTGTGAACCCAGAGCCCACTTCCTCAATAGCCTCTCTCTTAAAAAAACGGTAAAATGAAAAAAAAAAAAAAGTTTTTTTTGGAAAATTATAAAAGGGACATTTTTTTCTTTTAATTGCTTTTTTCCACAAATAAAACAGAGAGATATTTTGTGCAATATTTACATTGTTAGACAGAATTTAGAGGGAGGTCACGACCCGCTCTAAGCCCAGCCCACAGATCACTGGCCCCGTCCATTACTACTGGATTGGCTTGGCTGCTCGACCGAACACTCTAAAAAGCCTAGTGTCTCTCTTTTGCAACATCCGGTGTGTCTAGTCTGGCGTCTGACACCGCCTGCTAGTCGCGCGAGCAGACGTGCGGCAGCCTCCTGCATTGTCTGCTATTCCACCACCGTCTAGTCTGCAGTGCCCATAAAACAAGGGCATGAAAGCTGCACGTCGGCGTACGTTTTCGCCTTCGTCCGTCTGCTATTTGGCCCCGTCTAAAACCTTATGCAACCCTCGCATGATGCGACCATGAAAGCGGCATTCTAGTCTTCCATCATGCACGAGCCACGGTCTAATGCAAGCGTCTGTCAGCAGCTGACGATATGCAATAAAAGGCAACCAAAAAGAATTAAAAAAAAAATTAAGTTTGTTTCAGTTTTAATGTTTTTGTTGTTTTTTCACATGAAATCTGCGAGCAAGGTGGGTGAGCGTCATGACACAGAATTAAAATGCCACCTAAAAATATTCTCTTTAGCAAGCCAGGTGCACTGCTCAAATAGTGAGAGCTAAGTGTCTCCCGAAGCGAAATGACGGAAACATACCTGGACAAACCTGACGCGAAGTGAACACCAGATATTTTTCCAGCCAAATGGCTCGCAAATTCTTACCTGTGTAGGTTACCTCTCGGTACTGAAACCGTGGTCGCAAGCACGAGAGCTGCATGATTTTCAGAGTAGCGGAGCCGCTTTTACGGGAACCGACACATTTATTTAGCATAAAAAGGCACAAACGAACAAATCGAGCCACATCGAGCAAAATAGCTGACGTGGGACGCTAGGCTTGCGCCAGTTCCGCTACGAAAACAAGCACACGCACAGCGCTTCCGAAGGCGTCTACTTGCGACAGTTGTTTGCTGCGAACTACGGCGGTTGAGGAAATCGTCCACGAAACGCCTCGGTGAACGTGAAACGACTTGCACTCCTAAAGACAGGCAAGCTCAACGAGCTATGCAGTTTGTCAAATGTTTGCCACAAACACCGGCAGCCATGTTTATTATTGTTTGAAACCAAAATGGAAAAGACAATTTCATGGTATTTTAGTAATGACTGTATCTACATAGTTTGTTTTTCAAACATAAAAAGAGTAGAATAAAAGACTACCACAGCACGAAGAAACAATCTTGCAACAAACATTTCACATGTCAATCTTCTCTCCAACCAATGGGAGCAGAGAAAAGGTGCTTAGCTAGCCGAGCACTGGGCGGGGCCTAGAGCGGGGCTACCCCCACCTAAATTGCTTCTCACAACGTAAAAATTGCTTCAATTTTTTTTAAAGTTTATTTATAAGAAAGTATGTGTGCCCCACCTAGGTCCTTTAAAAAAAAACTTCTTTTAATTTCAGTGTTTCTTTAAGATGGTTCAGGAGAAAGCACTGCCGAAGTGGTAGCTCAAACAGAGTGGCACGTGAAGATGGCATTTTGTGCACTTGCGTGCCCCAACATGGACGGTGCTTTCCACTCAACTGTCTTGAAAATGTTTAAAACGAGCTGACCCTGGAGTCTGGAAACATTCAAAAGTTTTGGATTCCGGATTAATCCCTTACTGTCTCGCAGAATTTGAGAACATTTACCATCATGCTGCGCTCAACTTGTTTTTGTTCGGAGAGTCGTGAAACCATGGCTTGAAGCAGAGTAGGCTTTGCATCATACTTACAGTACGTAATATTAAACTTGCAGTCTTGTAGTGAACAATTGTTTTAACACTTTCTAAAATAAGCATTCAAGAAAAAGCTTTAAAAAAAAAATTGACGATAAGGCTTAAACTATGCAAATGAAGTGTATAATTATATTTTTGCGTAGCGCGCAACTTTGTTGCAATTAGGCCATGAGCTCGAAAACTCATAGACTCAAATCCTAGAGGCATTCGAAGGTGTAGATGGACAGAACAATCTTAGTTGTTTATGATATAATGCTCGGCTTCCGAACTGAACTTGATCTTAAAGTACTAATTGCACTAGGTGAAGCGACCAAATGAGACCCAAATGCCTGCTCTTTCGACGAAGGTATGCCTAGCTTCAGTGAGAGTGGTAGTATCTAATGTGGAATGAAAGTGCTAGTCAAGGCATCGCTACCTATCAACAACTAAATTTAACCCAAAATATTACCTTTTCTAGAATTGACCCAAACAAATAAATATAAAAATTAAAAAAAGCATTTCTTTCGGGAGCAAGGTCAGCATTGCTCCTGTCATCTCTTGCTTTGCAAAGGGTTTCAATATGCAGGCGTTGGTCAGTTAGGCTCATTTCAAAATTCTCTCCAAGAAAAATGTCTGGCGCTGAAACACTCAAAAAGCAGCCCGTTTAACAACTTGAGTTGCAAAGGTATTATAACTAGGGCTCCGTGTTTTCGGAGTTTATTTTTCGTGAAAATCGGAGGGTGTTTTTGGAGTTTATTTTTTAGCAAACATTCGGTGTTTATCGGAGTTTATTTTTCGTAAATCCCCAATTCTTCGAAATTCGGAGATTAATTTTGCAGTGTTTCCTATTAAAAATAATAAATAATAACCGGATGCAAACGTATGCCAGATAAATAATAAAACGCGCTTGTATCAATTAAGATTTCTTCAGTTGAATTTGGCGTTGCTGTCATTGGCAGTACTAATTTGTCCCACGACAAAAGTCGCACACAAGTGTGGCTTCGATAAACGTCGATACCCTAAAATCAATAAACTGCCGGAGGTAGCTGCAAAGAAGCTCGTAGTCATCCCATCAATCTATCCCGCCGCTGCCGCGCGAGGTGGAGTGGTTAAGGATGTAATAGAGAAGTTTCAACTGCCCCTCTTCCCTATTGTATACAATCTCTATGGTCCATAGATTTCACTGTTACCCCCAGAAACATACCCTCTCCTTTCTCTAAATCCCAAATCCCATGGCCCAAACTGGAAACCAAAAGAGTGGCTTTTGTCGTGACACGAATGGTACGATGACCTGTTTCCCTGAACCAACCTTGACGAGACAAGCCGTAAGACCCCCTTTTGACAACAGTCCGAGGCTTGAAAGATAATTATGGTGTCATTTTCCCAGGACTATTGATCCTGCGCTGCTCAAATTGTAAAAAAAAAAAAAAAAGATTAGTTTTTTTTTTGTTGTGGCGAGGGGGGGGGGGGGGGCATGAGCACATAACAATTACGATTTTTACCGGATAAATCCGAATTGACAAAAATTTTACCGGCGGGTGTTTTTCGGAGTTTTTCGGATTTATCTGAAAACACGGAGCCCTAATTATAACGAACGAGACCTCGAGAAGGAGCATCACACTTACATTGTGTTGCATCCCCGCACGTGCATTGTTCCCAGTGAAGGGAGTTTTGTTAATCATTGAGTAACCCGAACTGGCTCATTAGTGCCGGTACATCTTGCCCAACGCACGGTCTCCTCCGCGGCAGGTGCTCACGGCCGAAGACGCGCAGCAGTCTTCGCCACGGCAGGGCGAGGCTCCACCAAAGACGCGAGTGCAGAGCATCGTGACGCGGTTGAACCTGGCGTCGGGCGGGGAGCCACCGCCCCGGGAGGTGCAGATCTCGCCGCTGTGCGTGGACCTGTACTGCAACCAGCAGCGGGAGACTGCCCTGCACGTGGCGGTGCGCAAGCGCCACTACGCGCTGGCAGCTGCGCTGCTCAAGGCGGGAGCCAATGCCAACCTGGCCATCAGGGACGCGGGGCAGGGCTCAGTGTCCAGTGCCCTGGTGGAAGCCTGCACCAACAGGGACTCGCAGATGGTCGACCTGCTGCTGCGCCACGGAGCCAGGGACGACGACTGCCGGGCTCTGCAGGTGGGTTCTTGTTTGGGGAGAGCTGGTGATGGCCAAGTGCGTTACTAGATTAGTACCTCAATTGTGGACTCCCTCTTCCATTCCACTCCTCCTTCCGTCGTTTGAAGCGCCAGCTAGAGTTTTGTTGCGAAACTGTGTATTCCACAGAGCAGTGATTTTCAAATGGGTGTCCCCTTTGGGGGTCCTCGAAGGCCTTCTTAGAGTCCTTGAAGCCCTCAACTAACCAATAAAATATTATTTTTATATTGATGTGGATTGTCTTACATGTGCACCAACTGGGTAGTAGGGTGGATATAGTCTATGTTTTGGAGCTTTAAAGTTGACTTGCATGCATTTAGTTTTCTTTATTTACCCTTTTGTCATTGTAATCATCTATTATCTCCCTCCTCCCCGGTGGATGGGTGTCTTCCATCACTTTCGCTGATTCAGAAGGGGCTCCAAAACATCAGTGGTTGAGAACCACTGCCATAGAGTATGGTGAAGCGCCATCTAGACACTCTGCTTCAAAACATGTGTATTCCATGGAATACATTGCAGTTACCATAGCAGCCGTCCCCAAAATGGTGGCGCATGGAACGATGGGAGGCAGTCTGTTGGGGGAGAGGGGAGTACTGCTTGTGGGAGTGGCATCTATGGGCAGGTCTATAACTGAGTTGATCTGGTAGCGTTGGTTAACACACTGCCACTCTTGCAGCAATTTTTCATCACTTTTTTTATTGTGTCGTTCACGCAGTCTGCCTGGGCTGCACCCACATACTTCTGTCAAATCTTTGCCGAAATTTCTTCCAAAGGTTCGGCATGTGCCGCACTTTGCTGGATCCGAGCTTCACCAGATTTGGCTCATCACTGCGCACAAGTTTTGCTGAAAAGTACTTTTGAGTGTTTGAGGTATATGAAAAGTTTCGAAGTTATATTAGTTATGGATTTTTTTATCTTCTAAATGTGAAGTTTTTTCTTTCTCTGCTCGCCCCGTGCACATTGACCTTATAGTGTTGCAAATGTGGTGGTACAAGGTAAAAAAAACTGGGGCATCGAAGGTATTAAAAATTGGCTCAATACGGGGAACCACATCAACTTTGAATGCGACTTACTTTTTTTTTTTGTACACTCCCCTTGCAACATGGTTTTCTCGAGTGAGCACACAGCGGTATCTGGACTAAGAAAAGAGTGCAGAAGGGCAATATAAGTCAAATAAACACTCAAAACATTTTGTCTTTTTTGTTTGTTTATTTGTTCTTTTGCCTTTGTGCCACTTTTCTGGGCCCCTTACTGTTTGCACATCTGAAAAAGTAGTCTCAGTGTCTACAGAGGTGCCTTGCTTGGGCTGCACATACTTCATGGTCAAAGACTGCGAGTCTCGCTCAATTACAAAGCGCATCACCAAGCTCCCCTTGCGTATCAGCTCTGACGAAATGCGCAGGTGGCCATGCAGTCTGAGGGGGACAACGAGCGCCTGCTGTCCAAGCTGCTCTCCCTGAAGGCCCACAAGGACCCAGAGTACAAGATAAATAAGAAGGCCCTGGAGGCAATTGAGGGGCCCCTGTTCACCGCCACCCTTCTGCCCAATGTGCCGGTCATGGTCAACTGGCACGGCCAGCGCTGCCTTAACCGCTTGGCCGACCGGTGGCTCGTCGACGCCAGCATGAGCCACAACATCAAACTCAAGCTCAACCCACAGGTAACGCCAAGGACCGAATGCCGAGGTGGCAGCTGACGTCCTGGAAAGCGTCTGTGACTGGTGTGCTCGGCACACCTTTACATTACCTTGTTTGCACGATTCTAACGTGCACTTTTCTTCGACAAGATCGGGGCCCAAAAGTACAGTTAACTTTCGTTAGTTCAACCTCGGTTAATTCGACTTTTCATTTAATTCGATCGGGTTCAAAAGTCCTGGCGAGCGCCCATACATTTCTGTGGGAGGAAAAGTTCGATAGTTTGAACTCGGAAAGACTCCGCATCAAATAATTCGTCCCGAGCGAATGTGCGCGGGCTCACATTCCGCGGCACCCCGGCAGAAAAACCACCAACGTACGGCGAAACACTGGCCCTTTGCTGCAAAGCCGAACGATATGCGCCTGCTCCTCTACGCCGTTGAGATGGATTGTAGCGAATGACACGAGCCAGCGCAACCAATCTGGCGTGGAGTAGCGCGGAGAACATAGCACGTGGTCGGGCGGGGAGACAGCGCGCAGCTCTCAAAGCGCTTTTCTGTAGCATCGTGTGCGGTCCATCTTGCGCGCCAAAAAGCGCAAGCTCTCTTTTCCTTTTTTTTTTTTTTGTTATTTTTCTCTGTCGCCGATGGTCTGGCTGCTCGGCGCCAAAGTCGGCTCGTAAAGCTTTCTTTTTTTCGTTTTCTTTTTTTTGTTGTGCGCGATTTTTGGGGACGTGACTTTTAGTTATGTTGCTCTCCGGAGCATGCTTCTGGACACGCGTTTTAAGCGCAGACGACAGCAGACCATCCGTGAGTACTTTCGACAATAAAAGGAAGTTTAATTTTAAGGCCTACTTCAGACGGAGCAATTTCGCCCAGCAACTTGATGTCGCAACACCAGCAACACAGGCCGCCCGCGTTCACATGCAGCAACCGAATTGATACGACTTGCCATCCCCATCATTCACTTTGAATTTTATTGCACTATTTAGACGCACAGCTACGCGCTAAAAACATGTTTTTATGCATTTAAATCTCATTCAGAATACTAACTCATCTTTCTGAAAAGGTTTATTTCCAAAAACGATAGATTTCAAACCAGAACCAAGTCTTTAGCTGTCATCATCACCACCACGGGGGTGTCACATGAAAATATTGCGTCCCTGATTGGCTGCTGCCGGCCGCTTCAAACGGCTCCGAGTTGTTCGAGTTGCTCGTCCGTTTCGAGCTGGACCCGATCTCAGCAATTAGTGTCGATCTAGGGAAAGCTAGGGAACAACCCGCCAGCTACCTCAAAATTGCTGGAAAAGTTGCCCTGTCTGAAGCGGACCTAACCGTTTTTCTGTCCTTTTTTTAATTCAATCATTTGGATAATTCGACCAAATTTCAAGGTCCCGTCGAGGTCGAATCAACGAAAGTTTACTGTACATGCGCTTTACAATTGAAACCAAAAACCGAAACTCAGAAAGAAAAAATATTCTGAAGACACCTAAGCACTTCTTATGAGTTGTGAATGCAAAAGCATGAATGTCGTTCTTCCGATCGAAACCAAAAACCGAAACTTAGAAAGAAAAAATATTCTGAGAACACCTAAGCACTTCTTATGAGTTGTGAATGCGAAAGCATAAATGTCGTTTTCTGCTCGCTTAGTTTGTCTGCAGTGTACTGGCATGGACGGCCACGTTTCGCTACTGCCGAGCTTGCCGAGCGCACGCTCTCGTAAAGCGGCCTCAGCCTCC
>JAZHYW010014161.1:0-15776 GCA_037355805.1 Ixodes ricinus
CAGTGCTCAGCGTTTGTATGTAGCATATACATGACACAAAACAGCACCCATCATCTCTGACTTCGATGTGATCCCGGCACTATGAGACGCGCTGCTAAATCAGACAATCCATCTAGTTCAAAGGCACGGTTTAGCAGAGGAAGGCTGCTGTCGCGCCAGTCCAGCACTTTGGCCCTCAAACTGTTGAGATGACTCCTCTCTTGCGTGTTCTTAAACACTGAGGTTCTAGGATAACACCAAGGTAGTTTTGGATACTTGAGCTAAAGGTAATATTTATAAAACGCTCTGGCCTTACATCAAAGCTTACTAGCCACTCGCCTGTAGCATTCCCGGGATCAATTTGCGCACCAGAGCACTTCACAGAAATCAGCGAAATGCTGTACGGCGAGGACAACTTCATGTCTGGATGAAGCAACAACTGTCACGTCATCTGCGTATGGTAATAGTATCGTGGCATTTCGAGCAAGGAAGACTCCCTGAGTTCTAATGTAGTTAATAATCATTCTGCACACAGGCTCAAGATAGAGTGACAAAAGGCCAGAGGCGAAGGGCCTTGTCTAGCAGGGGCTTGAACTGCTATCTGTTGAGTTACTTTTCTATTGATCAATAATCGCATGGATATATCTTTATCGCACAGAGTAATATATTTGGCTATAGTTCTCGCGACACCACAGGCCTCGTGTTTACTGAACAGAAAAGAATGCGAAACCCTGTCGAAGGTTTTACTTAAATCAATTTGCAGCACTGCTACAAATAAACTTGTCGCTTCAGCGGTTTCGGCGAGTATACGCATAGTGTGAACGTTAGAGGTGACGGACCTCCCTTTAAAACCACAGGCCTTGTGGTCACCTGAAAGAACTTAAAGGGGCCCTGCAACAACTTTTTCACTGGTTCTTAATTTGCACCGAGCCTGAGAGCAATGAAAGTAATAACTTATTGAAACTTATTCTTTTCTCAAATTTTGCATTATTTTAAAAGTTATAGGCAAATTAGAATTACAAAAACAAGCAAAAAATAACCTGCTTCATGACGTCGTAGGTCCTGGCTTGAGTGGCCGTGAACTAGAGGAGGGGTAGTGAGCCATTCGAGCGCTCACAGTTCCGCACTCCGTGTCGACGGCCTGAGAGGGCGCCACTAAAGCACGTGTTGGATAGGATGTATGCAGCGGGCGGCCAGGGCGGCTCGCATTACATTTGCTGCGCGATTAAAGACTATTTCGGCATAACACTTAATTGGCTACAAACAACAGCAAACACGGGGTAAAGATCAGTTCAGAACGGGAGCCACTTCGCGCTGCCATACCGCTAAATGGCCAAATCGCCAGCAGGGCCCACGCCGAAGGCCTTCGGAACGCACGGAGCCGGTCGGATCTTCGAGCCGGTATACGACTGCAGCGCCGCCGCATACATCCGGGACCTTTCCGTGTCGGCGCCTGATCCCACTACTCCTTTCTAGTATGTGCCGCCTTTTCCACCGCTTGGTGGCGGGTATGTCGACGGGTCATTCCTTGTTTCCGTACTTTATAAACTGCATTTGTTACTTTTCTGATCTAAAATACTAAACAAAAAACTACTTTCATACATAATTGAAACGGTTCCCGATACTTATATTTTGTATCTCGACTAAACAAAAGCTCTTAGCGGCTCAGACCAGTAGTAAGGCCATGACCTAAGACGTCACATATCGCGCGCTTTCGGCAACGCGGGTCGCCCTCGTAGGTGGAGGAGGTTTCCGCGTCGTCCAGTTAAAATATGGCACACTGATATCTACTTACTCTCTCCGTGCCCGCTGGCTTGCCCGAACCCCAAGAGACCTGGAAACCGCAAACAAGGTAGACGCTTAAATGTGATAGCAGGGCCCCTTTAAGACCCATTTCCAGGCGTTTGGCGGGTATTCTCGCCAGTAGCTTGTAATCAGTTGTTAGGAGACTCATTGGCCTTAAATTGTTCGATATGAGAGAGTCGGAGTTCGTGCATTATATTTTAATAAGAACCGTTGGTGCTTGTCGGAGAGTACGTGGACGTAGGTTTCTTTAAAGGATGTCGGCAAACACGTCACATAGTATTGGGGCTAAAATATCAAAAATATTTTTATAGAATGCTGAGCCGAGACCATCCACCCCGGGGAATTTTCGAGTTTGTAGATCTTTTATAGCAATTTCAATTTCAGCTTTCGTGATCTTTTTGTTCATGCGTTTCCTTAGACTTGAAGGGATCCTTAAATTACTCATACAGCGAAATGGCATACGGCTCGTCCTTCCTGGGAAATGGTTGTCGGAACACTCTAACAAGTTCCTGCTCAGTGAGTTCTTGTTCTGTTAGCCCTTTGTCGTTGACACTGAGTGTGTCTATCCTGCTACGCTGCGATCGCGTTCTTTCTGCGGTATTTCAACTTTTGCAAGGATTTTCCTCTCTTTCTGGTGCTCGGAGCCGGCACCTGATCGTTGCGCCTTTGTATTCGCTTTCCATTAGATAAAGAAGACGCTGTTTGCAGTAACGTATATCTTCCCTAAAGACTCCAGGGCTTCGTCTTTTTCGGCAATTAGCGTTTCGACGGCTTGTAGTAGAGCATACTTTGTTTCGTGCCATGCTTTGGCCTGTGTTTGTCCGTGTTTGAGACAAGGCAGTTTAATTGTTTCCTTGATCTCTTCAAACACTACCACGTCAACTTTCTTTTCCGCAGTTGCTTCCTTAACCGCACATAAATACACGGTCTAGTCGTGTGTAACAATCACCTTGCCAATGCGTGTATCCAGGAAGAGGGCAGTTACACTCGTAGGTACCATCGACGAGTTCAGAGTTAGGCAATAATTTCCTAAGTTCCGCGAGGCTTACGTCAGACTGCGAGCCGTGTGAACAATACTCTGCATTTAAAAGGCAGTTCAAGTCCCCCGCAACGATTCTTTTAACCGGCGTGTTCAAATAGTGTAGGAGGTAGGAGAAAAATAAATTGCGATCGGACGCTTCGCTGGGGGCGTACACTAATATCACTTTTAACGACTCATGCCGCCAGATAACTTCCACGGAGCAAACTCGCCCGTTCTTGTCAGATTCCCATTCGGGATACACAGTGAAGCCTCTGTCTTTACGTATCAAGATAGTGATAGTGCCGCAGTGCCCCAGCGCCCTCGCATTAGAGAAAAAATAGGTGTCTAAAAAAAAAAGCTGCATGTCATTTACATGGGCATCAGAAGAAGGTTTAGTCTTCTGCAAGCAAACTATGTCCGCGTTCTCTTTCAGAAGCAAATCTAACAGACACTGTTTTCTTATTCTCGAAATTAAGCTAACCGAGCTCAACATTGCAACTTTAGCTTGCTTCATATTCGAGAACATGATAAAAAAAAATTAGAAAGTACAATGAAGTCAAGTTCACCGTGATGCGAGCGAGACTCGGCATTCAAGAAGTGCATCCTTCGGACGTCGCCTACGAGGTGTCTGGACGCCGCCGGTCGTCTGAGGAAATGCGGGCATAGAACTAAACCGTCATATTTTAGAAAGTCCTTCCTTCTACTTCTGGTCAGCTTTGCGTGACTTGTCCTGAGGGTCCGTCGGAGGATAGGCGCCAAGGGGTGAGAATTCTGGTAGGTCGTCCGTCTTTGACAGATCGAAGGTGTCGACGGCAGTTGCTTCTTGTGGAGCCTTGTTCACGGAGTACGGTGCCAGAGTTCTCCGCCACTTCTTCTGTGGATTGAACAGTTGAATCGAGTGCCGTGTCTTAGGTTCTTCGCTCCAAGATGTCCGGGAGAACCTCGGGCAAAACCTTGGCCTCGGTGGGCTCGGTAGCAGGGCGGGCTTCTAAGCTCCCCTGCCCGTCGCCAGCTGGAGCTTCTGGTTCCTCGCGCCCTTCGCTAAGTGCTGTGGCCTCTGTTTCGTATTTATCCATCTCGAAGTTATGCGATTCGTCTCGATTGGTAACGTCCAAGACGGCGGCATACGTGCGGACGCAGTCTTCGGCCATATGCTCAAATATGCGGCACTGCTCACACCGGGGTGTTCTGCAATCATTCCGGATGGCGCCAGTCTGTTTGCACTCGTAAGCACAGCGGTGCACGCAGGAGAACCAGGATGAAGACGTTACCGCCGAACCTTGAGATGGTGTGAAATGCTCTCGATTGTTACACTCTGCTTCAGGTCGAGGCGAACTATCCTGGTGGATGATTGTATTCCTTAAAAGCCATCTGCCCTTCAAGTGTCTCGGATTATCTCCTGAACTATTCCGTGCTGTTCGAAGACCTTGCGTAGGGTGTCGTCGGGGACCGGGAAAGGGCACCCAGTGTACTTTCAGCCCGACATCTGTCTTGTACGGGTCTCTCTTCTTGGCCGCCGCCGAGTGACGTGACAAAATCCACAGATGATTCAAAAGGTAGGCGCCAATCGCTGTAGTCTCCTTCATGAAGCCCAAGCATTTTATTCGTCCCTGCCGTCTAACTCTTCGCTAACTCAGATGCTATAGCGCATCACTGAAAATGGATATGTCCCTGGTTCGATACCAGGACGAGAGTGATTTTTTTTTCGGTCGCGCGCCAGTCACCTGGGTACCTTTATTGTTTTATTAAATAACTTGAAGCGAAAGCAGACCCGTTTTATTAATTACATCCACCTCAATTCAAGAAAACAATTGTTTTAATGCAGAGCGGCGAAGACCATGGCCGTTCTGCTTATACGTTTTTTAACAAAAAAATAATCACCAATAAGCACACTGTTTTAAAAATAAACTTCGTTCTCAAAATCCATCCTATTGAAGATATTCTTCTATTCAAGTACTTTTGACGTAGTTCATCATGAGTAATATAGCGCAAAACAGCAAGGAAGGAAGGACGAAGTAGACAGGAAGGGCGCTAATTCTACTTCGTCCTTCCTTCTTTGCTGTTTTGCGCTATATTACTCATGATGGACAACCAACTAGCCCGCCAGCTCATCTTGCTGCAGTTACTTTGACGTAGATTTAACGTATGACTTGCGCTGCGCCTCAAATAGTGCATGCATTATTCTCGTCACGTCAAAAACTTTAAGCTACGTAAGAAGATGTTTACAGACTACTTTTCTGAGCCTTAATTAGAGTAGCATGTCCTTCCCTATAAAAGTTTAATGTGTTTCTTCCATCGATCTGGAAACGTATTTTCAAAAAGCCATGATTAGAGAAGATAAAACCACTTACCTTTTTATATTACAAGATAAGTTAAAAAATATCGGTAAACATTCTTCACGCATGGATTGAATATAAATTGGCAAAATAATTTTATAAAAATAGGAGCAACATGGGTGGTTCACGCGCCGACACAATACTTGCACCGTGAACAAGTGCCTCTCTACAGCCACCTCCGTTATTTACGACGCAGCAGTGCTCGGACCACTTTAAAATGTGTAGCTACGATGTAGATTACAGGGTCGTTTCCGTAAGATTAAGGTAAGTTCCGAAGCTTTGGCATCTGTTTCCGAACGATATCTTTACATTTGTGCGCAGAAAGAGCGGTCAGCGATGTGTAGGTTATATTAACGATAAAAACATGTACTTCTGTTGTTTCTTTCTTTTTTTTTTACTGGTGGGGAATGGGGGAAGGGGGGGGGACTTTCTCAATATTAATTGACGTAGTCATATTACTTGACATACTCAGTACTAAAGAAAAATTGTTTCAAAACACGGCATCACAAATATATAGTGATTTCATGATAATGTTTTATTTGTGGCGTGACATGCATTTTCATGCAGCGACATTACGTGAATTCGAAATATGATGAAATACTTCCGCATGATGTGGCAATTTTCATTCATCATCTATGCGGAGTGCCAGTTCGTCTTCTTCTTCCACAGGTGTTGCGATGATGCCAGGACGCCGAGCTCTTATTGGCTGATTGAAAACAAAATAGTGGGTAGACCTCAAGGCATCGAGCATTCAGGTCTACCCGCTATCATTTCAATCGTAGCCAATCAAAACTCGTCTTCGTTCTGACGTCACCGCGACCCCTGCGCGAGAAGCAGACGACTTGCTCTCTGCATTGTTAGTATTTACTGTCGGGTATAGCTATGTGCGCCAGTGCTGAGCCTGTGATGGCGGCGACCTTCTACAGTTATTTTGCAAAGTTCAGTCTACTCTATCAGAACTGTGAGCTTTAGACTCCTATTAACCTCAGCTTGTTCTGAGAACGCGGTTTAAACAGCGCAAACTAATCAAGGCGACGAGTGAATACCCCTATATTACTCTTGACTAACGTCTAATTGCATCTGTCGGTACGAACTGATAGGGGCAATCAAGCAGTGCTGAAAAACAAATCGTAATGACATTCCTAAATTTTTCGTATGTATGTTATGAAAGGCTAGTGGAATCAAGCATGGAACGTGCGCTTCACCTTTGCGCTTTTAACCTACGCGTATGTATTTTTGAAGTGATTTTCAAGATTTAGCATCTTACCGCGCTTTGAATGCAAATAAATGTATAGAGCCAAGAGAGCGCTAATACAAATTTAATATTATTTTGAAATCTTCTAGTTGTTTCCGAAAAATATCACGAAAAGCTGGAATATACTACCCAAGCAGCACAGCACTGTTTTACCACAATCAAAACAGCACTGGCAAAATTGGCTCCAATATTTGACTACAGTCGTTTTTCTCAAAATGCAACACGATCCATTAACTGATGCCAATGTTGGACCACAATTCAACAAATGTTTTAATCCAGCAATGAACCAGGGTTGGGCAGAAATATTCAAAAATGCATTTGGAAATACATAAAGAGGATACTTTAAAATTGTAGCCAAAATACTGATACTAAAATATATCTGTAAAATGTAATCGCAATACGTATCGGAGATACAATTTACAAATAGGCAAAAAGTATCTGGAAATACAAACACAGGAATACATTTTCGCGAGGGCAAAAATACAAATACGAAAATACTGATACTGCAATACATTTTTCGCATTTGCTTGAGACAAGAATTGAGATAGAGCTTGAAGTTTGAAGTAGAAGTTCTTGTTCCCGAAATTACTTTCACGTAGGCTTGGCACATTGCCTTGAAGATAGAGGTATCAGACGACGAGGAGTCTTCAATCGGCTCAAAAAAACGTTCAAACAAAGACTGACCGCGGTCCCTTCCCTAATATCCTGTCTCTCTGACGAGAGATGCCAAAATACTTCGACTTTTGAATAAATTCTCTGTCACCCTAAATCCCATCAAAACATCACCACGCTCCTGTCCAATAAGGACGCCGCTGTCAACATTGACCACGTGACGTCACGGTGAAATGAACTGGTATTCTTTACCTGTATGTCTGGCCTTGAACATGAAACCTTACCGCGCTGCTGTATGAAAAGGACAATACGCACTTTCCTTGTAGGTTTCCTCAGTGAAAATCGTGCCGGCAGTATCATTTGGAATTTTCGAAAAGTGGACCACCTGAAGCATCCTGGAACACATGTCTTATCTTCTGTTACCCTTAAAACAACGATACGGTGGCATCCCTGCTGTGAAGGTCCTTCCTGCCGACCATCCGCCACGCACGCATAGATTGCAGTCCTCAAGTTTCGCCTAGTATCATCGAAACAGAGACCTCGTCGACTGCGACCTGATATGGCCGGCACAGGTCCGAGCTCTCCGAAAACAGCGCGTTCGAGACAAGTCGCAGGTGTGAGAAGTCTGGGTCGGCACAGGGAGGCCGTGTCTGGCCTGTTTCCTGGGATTCGAATCACCAGAGCAGCGGGACACGTTCACGACAGCTGATGACGTAGCCTTGAGACGATGCAATATTATGGGCGCAGCCGCAGATTCATTCGAATATGTGTTGAACTTCACTGCGTGATTCATCCTACTATATCAAGTGAACCACCGCCAGGCTCGTGCTACAACGGACTATGACTCAGTTTTGCAGGCTGGGTGTACTGTGTACGTGGAGGCAAGAGAGGCGTTTATAAGCTGACATTAGATGCCGGCAAACAATGACTCATAAAATCCCTCTGAGAATCTGCGGCAGAAGATGCTCTGACTCCAATCCTGCACGCCACCTGGTTCGAGTCCCCAACTGCGCAACACTTCTCAGAAGAGAGAGAAGACGAATAGATAAAATAGTTTGGAGATTGGAAAGGAACCTTGGTCAGCATAGAAATAATGCCCAGCATGTCTTTGGCCCTAGGTCCCTGAAAAAAAATGGATTCCGACTTTTTTTAAGGCAATATAAGCAATATAACGAAAGACGTTTCATCCTGTTTGTATCTCGATACAAAGAAACATTCCAAACGTATTTCGATGCAGGAATACAGATACTGGTGAAACAAATGTATCGCGATACAGAACTACACATGCGAAATGTATTTCGGAAATACTATTGCAATACTGCTCCAATCCCACAATGAACCATCATTTATGCCATCGTTGAACCACCTTTTTATGTACATTTAAGCCAACGTTGGGAGATAATTAAACAAATACCTAAACCATATTTGAACAAGTGTTGGTTGTAGTTCTTACAGGCAATATTGGCATTACAGTTTAATCATCGGATTACACAATATTGGCTCCCAACATTATACTCTGGCTATTTCAATTTCGGCATCTGATTTTCACCACGGTCTGTACTATTTTCGGAAGCCATTTTAGCGATCATTTTGGCGGACATGCAGCTTTCTGTTCAAATGTATTTGTAGGTTAACGTAGAGTACTATAAATACACCTAGAAAAAATGCTGCAGTGGACAACCCACATTAATTATAAAAATACCTAAGTCAATCTTACGTGCAGGTAAACATAAAAGTATGCAATGCAAATTGTAGAGTCAATACATCTCATTCAAAATGTCTACTGAAGAAAATTATAAACAAAATTGAGCGCCAGGATCCATCACTGCAAGCTCTGAACCTGGTGCGAACGTGATGGGTTCCCATGCAGGTTGCTAAGCACAGGGTTCTAAAAGAGAGAGCGTTGGGCTTGAATGTAGCTAGGCACTCCTCATACCACTCTACATTGAAATATTCCTTTACCTTTTCACCTTCAGTCACTGTCAGTTTTCTCTTACGTTGGTTCATAGTTAATATCAAATAAAATATATAGTTTTATGGACAAGCTAAAATCACAGCGAGGCTTAGCGACCTTTTTTACATTGCTTTAAACAAACTAGCTTTACCAATACAACTCGACCTTAGGAAACTTCATTTTCCAGTAAAATATTTGATCAGCATTTTGTATGTAATACACTTTAGCTCCTTGGGAGACAACAGTGCTGCATTAGGAATAAATAGAGGCGCAGGTACTACACCTGGGTTGGCTCGCTATACTTCGTTTCAGCTTAAGTCCAGATGCAGCCGATGCTTCGCGTAAGCACGTGGCCCTGAAGCGTGCTTAAGGTGCACGAGCCCGCGTTCTCGGCAGGGACGCTGAAAGCCTTGAGCTCGCGGTTGTAGCATCGGCTGCGTCTGGACATAAGTTGAAAAGAACTATATAATGAGCGACCTAGCTCAGACTGAGGGAAAGAATAAGCACTGCAGAAGGCAGCGCACGAGTGAAGAGCGACCTGAAGCCGAGACCCAAGTGTGCGCGCCCCAGACTTCGCAGTATTTCTTTCACAGTCTAAGCTAAGACACTGATTCTAGCAAGCCGGTTGTCGTCAGGCTTGCAAGAATCAGCTTCTTAGCTGAGAGAGGCGAAAGAAGCACTACAAAGGCTGAAGTGTGCGAATGTCTTGAGACGTGTTTTGAGTCCCGCTCAGCTCGGGTGCTGTGTTTCACAGTGATTTCTTTCCACCGCTCTCAGCTGAGAGTCTGCTTATAACGAGCCTGCCCAGGTGTTTACTATGTTTTTGTTTTGTTCACCTGACTTGTCCTAGCACATAAATAAACCGATGGAAGTTAAACTACTGATAGTGGTTAAAGACATTAATCTAAAAAGTAGGAAGGTTTTTATTCCAATAAATTGTTTAGCCTTACGGCTGCATGTTTACATGTTGAATACAATCTCGCCATTTACGTTCACAACTTTATTTCTGAGTTGATTTGAAGAACAACCTGTTTCAAGACCTACCGCGTTTCCGGCACAAAATTATGTAGTTACAGAGGTGCCCATATCGTCTTCATATTATTTACAACGGTATACACTAAAGAGCTCGCCTCCCATTGAACTCACCAGTGTTAAGTGTATTGTTAAATTAACAGTTCAATAAAAATAACTGTAATACAAAACAAAAATGACATTTGAGCAGAGAATATGTCACTTGAATTCATAAATAAATAAAAAGATCACGCGGAGAAAAAAGAAAACAACCTTGTTGAGAAGGATAATTACTGGGAAATACACTCACGTAGCGCGGTGGCAAAACTAACACTTCACTCCCATTCAACAAAACGAACAATGGCAAATAACGACTACTCAACGCTTCTGCGGTATTCGGCTTTACACACAGTTTGAGGACTTTACTACAGCACACATCTCGCGCCGAGAAGACAGCCATATCTTATGAAGAAATGTTAAACAAAATGACTTTGAACACAAAAAGTAACCAATCAGAACGTATCCCAATGAAAAGCACGTACAAATAGCGCTCTTCAGGGCCTTTCGGGCCGATCGCTGTGGATTACATGCTGGACCCGTCGGCGATTCCTGGCCCAAGGTTTTACACTGTCCAAACTCATCGGATGAAGGAAAATCGTGCATTGCGTAGCAAGAACAGCCATCCCCGCTGGTAAATAGGTTAGCACCTTGTTATTCACATTGAAGAATAGATGGTCCGTCGTGTCTTCGGCCAGTCGAAGCTAGTGGTCACACGTCTGCCTAGGCAAACGAATGTCACCGGTGTGTCAGCGCTGCCGACAAAATTGCCATGGCCTTGGCCATCCGCATGTAGATGGTCTAGTAGGAGTCGCGTGGATCTGGGAGATAGCAAGCTGCTTTGTCCGATACAAATCAATCCGCTAGACAATAAAATGCACTCAAACAACCCTAAAGCGGACACCACGGTGTCCTGAGTGGCAGACGTCGATCTTGCCACTATTATTCCCCCGTAGAAAAGTGCTCTTTCTGCAAAAACAGAACATGCGCAAATTGCGAAGCGCATCTCCCCGTTTTCAGTTTACGTTTGCGTGCGACGAAAACTGAGCAGACCGTCCAGCGCGCCTCCCACTCCTTTACTTGTCATGTAGCCTTGGTCCAGCGAACCAACTTTTTCTGTGTGTCTATTTCTCTCTGTGTGTGTTGTGTGTGTGTGTTTCTTGGGCTGGACACTGTCACCCCTAAACTGAGAGTGTAGTCGAAGCTAATGTGCCCGGTGATCCAATCGGACGTCTGTTTTTAATCACGTGTAACGCTCTGCCCCGTACACACACACAGAGAGATGGTCAGGTTTGAAAAGGACGCGATTGACAGGTCCGACGGGCGCATAGCTCCGCTGTCTCTGTAAACTTAGGAATGAACGGAGTCCTTCCCGCTCAAAGACAGCGAGTCCCTTTCTCTCACAAAGTAGAGATTTGGAGATCTGGTTTGTGGAGAGAACGAGGGGGAAGTGTTCTGTCGTAACCCTCGCTCGCTCTTTCCGAGAGAGATATTGGGTTCTTGAACAGGAGTTTAGCAGAGGTAGGCTGAGCAACCTTCGTAAGCAACCCATTCCGAGGCCGTCACCGATTTCCCTCCTCCCCCCCCCCCCTTGTACTCTTCCCTCCATTGAATTAATACGTCTGTTTCAGCTCGTATTTGCTATCCGGGTGTCCAAAAATCGGTTAGAGTTTTCTTAGACATGATAACTCTAGAGGGGGGCAAAAGTGAATTAGAGTCACTAAGTGAGGAACTCAGCTAAAAGCCTAATGTCACAAAAAAACAGATGGTGGAAAATAAAATTTTTCACACGGAAAAAAAAGGGGTGATAGAAAACTCAAGACAATTGTCGGCCACTTTGGCGTTCGCTCAGAGCACCACTGGAGCTAACTAGTCTATGCTTTTAAATAAAAACAATTTATATATTTTATTGTTTTTTATTTAAAACATAGACTAGTTAGCTCCAGTGGTAATACCTAATTAAAGTAATAGGCAATTGTCTTGAGTTTTCTATCACCCTTGTCTATTTTTTGTGACATTGAGTTCCTTAGTGACTGTAATTCTTTTTGCCCCTCTAGGATTATCATGTCTAAGAAAATTCTAACCATTTTGAGACTGGCTGAGCTGGCTAGTGTGAATTCAATGGAGGAGCTGGGGGGAGGGGGGGCGGCCGCCGGGTGGGTTGCTTGAGGTTCTTCAACTACCTCTCATAAATTCTGTCCAGAACCCAATATCTACTTCTCGGAAGAGCAGCAGCGAGACACTCCCCCCTCGTTCTCTCCACAGAGCCAGATACTCAAATCTCTACTGTGAGGAGAAAGTTTCGCTGTCTTTGAGCGGAGAACTCCATTTAGAGACAGCAGACCGCCCGTCGGACCAATCGTCTTTTCAAACCTGATACATGTGTGTGTGGCAAGTGATACACGTGATTAAAACAGACGTCCGATTAATCACCAGTACTCGACCACACTCTCAGTTTAGAGAGGTAGTCAGCCAGAAAATACACACAGAGAATGGAGCTTACTGCAGAAAAGGGTGGTCTGGAACAAGACTATGACAAGTAAGGGAGCGCTGGACGATATATGAAGTTTTCGTCGCCTGGCCTCAAATGAAACGGGAGACACTTCTGAAATTTGCATAATATTCATTTTGCAGAAGCGCACTACGGGGAACAATAATTAGCCTGCCACTCAGATTTTACCGTGGTGTCCTTTAGGGTTGTTTAATGCGGCGGATTGACTGTACCGGCGAATGTGATGCTACGCAATGCGATTTTTCAATCCGATGACGATGGCGCCTTTAGATGGCCAGAGAATCGCCGACGAATCCCTGTAATCCGCAGCGATCGGCAAAAGGCCCTGAAGAGCGCTCGTGCTCATTTTGTGTTCAAAGTCATTTTGTGCTGGCCTAATATAAGATATGGCAATATGCGCTATGAAACAAATCCTCTTCATGTAAACAGTACAGAGAAACGTGAAATGGTGACAGATTTTGTTGAATGGGGAGTGAAATGTTACTGCCACCGCGCTACGCTTCCCAGTATCCTTCTCAGCTGGAAATGGATTTCTTTCTCCGCTGTGATCTTTTATTTATTTATGATTCAAGTGACGCTGTTCTCTGCTCAATTTGGCAGTTATTTTATTGAACTATTAATTTAACAATACACTAACACTGGTGAAATTCAAGTGGAAGAATACTTTGTGTATACGTGTAATAATATGAAGACACACCTCTTTAACACATAATTTTATTGCCTAAAAGAAACTACTAGATTGTTGTAAATCAACTCAGAGATTGTAAATAACAGTGTATTCAACATGTAAACATGCAGCCATGGAAATTTAAACAATTTGTTGAAAGAGCAACTCTACTTTAGATTAATCGATAGTTGCTTCCTCAGTTCATTTATGTGCTAGGACAAGTCAGAGTGAACAAAACAAACACCTGGGCAGGCTCGTTATAAACGACTCTCAACTGAAGGCAGTAGGCTTTTCTTTACAGCACTTAGCGAACTCAAAACACGTCTCAGACTGTCGCACTCAGCCTTTAGCAGTGCTTCTTTCGCCCACTCTCAGCTAAGAAGCTGATTCTTGCAAGCCTGACGTACAACCATGCCTTAGAATCAGTGTCTTAACCCCAGGTGAAGAAATACTGCAAGTGCAGGGCGCGCGCAGATACTCCTTCACTCGTCTCTGCAGTGCTCCTCAGTCTGAGCTTCGTCACTCATCATATAGTTCTTCAACTTATGTCCAGACGCAGCCGATGCTACAGCCGCTGGCCTCAGAGCACGATGCTTTACACTTGAAACATCGGCATCTGGGCAAATGAAACGAAGTATAGCGAAACCCAAATTAATATGTACAGCTGTTATCTCCCAAGATGCTAAATTGTATTGCATACAAAAATGCTGATCAAACACTGGAAAATGGTCCAAGATCAGTTAAGCTGTTTAAGCAATGTAAGGTCATATGACTGTAATCCTAAACAATATTTTTATTTGATATTAACTATGAAGACAAACGTAAGAAAACTGACGATGACTGAAGTGAAAGGCAAGGAATATTTCAATGTAGGTATGAGTGCTAACTGCCCAACGCTTCTCTCTTTTAGAACCCTTGTGTAGCAACTGCATGAGCCATCACGTTCATCTGGAAATTCAAACTTGCAATGTTGTTTATAATTTTTCTTCAGTAGACCGGTACAATGCAGATATGATGACTCTACAATTTGCATACCTCATATACCTACGCCGTCTATTTTATAATTATTATGGAACATCCTGCAGATAGGTGTATTTATAATTTAACCCTACAATGCATTTTGAACAAGCTGCATATCCGCCAAATGATCACTAAAATAATAAAAAATAGTAAAGTTTCTCGTAGTGAAAATCAGATGCCGAAATTGAAATAGCCCATGGAGCCAATATTGTGTAATCCGATGGTCAACTGTAATGCCAATATTTACTTGTAAAATTGCAATAACACTGTTCAAATATGGCTAGCAACGTTGAACAAATAATACATAAAAAGGTTATTTCAACATTAAATGCAGAATGAGTGGTTGGGCAATAATGAAATATTTCGAAATTGCATTTCGCTGTATCGCAGTATGATTTCTGCATCGAACCGTTTTGGAATGTTTCTTTGTAATCGATAATCAGAATAAAACGCTCGTATATTGCTTATATTGCAAAAAAGTCGAGAATCATTTTTTTTTTCGAAACATGTAGACATTGTTTGCTGACAAGGCTCCGTTCGAATCTCAAGTATTTTATTATTCGTCTTCTTCTCTTCTGAGAAGTGTGGCCCAGCAGTCGGAACTCTCAGGTAACTGCAGAGACGGAGTCAAATCTTCTGCCACCTTAGAAGATTTTATGAGTCATTGTTGCCGGCATCTAATGGCTCGGCAAATAAATATATTGCCTCCGCATGCAAGTACACCCAGCTATAGGCGAGTCTCAGTGGCACAAGCCTGGCGCGTAGTGGCTTTCGTAGGATAGTCACGCAGTTCAACATATTCAATGAATCTGCGGCGCCTATATGTGCGCCAAGGCTACGTCATCAGCTGACATGAACGTGACCCGCTGCTCATGTGATTCAATCCCCAGGAAGATGAACACAGCCTTTCTGTACCATTGCTTCTTACACCTGCGACTTGTCTCAGGCCGCGCTGATTTTTCGAAACCGAGACTATTGCCGGCCATATCAGGTCGCGAGTCGGCAGATCTCTGTTGATACTAGGCGAAAACTTGAGGACACAATCCATGCGTGCATGGCAATGGTCCGTGGCCTTCACCTATCGTTGTTTTAGGGTAACGGAACATGTGTTCAAAGTTACCCTCGAAAATTCAAATATTTTGCCTTTTATTCCTGTGTTTTTCTTCTAAAGAAGTGCGTAATCCTTTCATACAACAGCGTAATACCATGTTCAAGGCCAGACATACAGGTAAGAATACCTTCATTCCACCATGACATCATGTAATCCGCTACATTGGACAGGAGCACAGTATGTTTTGATAAGTTTAGGGTGGTAGAGAATTTATTCAAAAAGTCGAAGTATTCGCATCTCTGGAAGATGCAAAATAATTAGGAAGGGACCGCGAGTCAGTGCTGTTTAGTTTTTCTTGATGAAATCGTCGTCTGATGCCTCCTTCAGGCAATGTATAGGCTACGTGAAAATTTCGGAGGTAGAATGCAAAACTTCAAGCTCTATCTCAATTCTTGTCTTAAACAATGCGAAAATGTATTGCAATATCAACATTTT
>JAZHYW010014162.1:0-26529 GCA_037355805.1 Ixodes ricinus
TTAAGGGGGATTCAACCGCTATTTATTTGTACCCTTTTCCTCATAGATGGCGCAGAATTTTTCCGGAACAAACGACTTGCATGCTCGCAGCTGCGCATGCAGGTCGGGCGCTCGAGGTGGGCTCGGGCCACGGGCTGTTCGCCGCCGATCTCGAGCTAGATCTTCTTCGCTCTGCGTCCGCCGCTGCCGGAAGCGGCCAGCAGGCGGCGCGAGATACGAGCCAGTACATACGTAGGTTACAGTGGCTTACAAAACATAGAATAAGCTCTGATTTCCAAATAGAATTGAAATTCCATCCACGTTCGAAATTATCGAAAGCACAGGGTGCGGCGTTGCGGCCGTTTGGACCACCACAATTAACACGCAAACGTTGTTCTGCAAAAAAAAAAAAAAAGAGTGGTTATTTTTAGAGCTTATTTTCAAGCTAGAAAGCAAAAAAGAAATAAAGTGGGAGTTTTGCACTTCCTATCTCCTATATCGGCCTGCTCTTCGTCAGAATACTGGTTTGAAAACCCGCTCCCAGGATCTGTGGAGTAAAGCCCATCTATCCTGGGAAAAGTGGCGCCAATCATTTTTGTGGAAATGCTCGAGACACGTGCCGCGCGCCACTTCTGGGAAGAACTAGAGCCACTAAATGAGCTGCGCTTAGAGTATCGACACTCTGTTCCCCAACATTCTTGTGGGCGCCGACGTTTTGGTGCTTGGGCAGAGTAGACGCAACTGCCGATCGTCATGATTCAAAAGTGCGACTTCCTCAGCATTAGATTCGGTGTTAGGAAGCTCATATAATATTGCTTTGCTCTGTCGCGAACTGTTTAAACATTTGTGGAGGACAGAAAAGCGTTTCCTGTGATTTCAGATAAATCTTCAGATAACTGGCAACCATGATTTTAAGCCACATAATGAACAAGTGTCGTTACTCTGAAGCGTGGACTATTTAGTGGCACAAGAACATGGCGTCTGAAATCTACCTCAGTGCTGCGCTGTTCTGCCATGATCTTCCCTAGTGCCACTAAATAAGCTACGCTTCAGAGTAACGACACTTGTCCATATTGTGGCTTAATATCATGGCTGCCAGTTATCTGAAAATTTATCTGAAATCACAGGAAACGCTTTTACGTCCTCCACAAATGTTTAAACGCTTCGCGACAGAGCAAAGCAATATTACATGAGCTTCCTAACACCGAATCAAATGCCGAGGAAGCCGAACTTTTGAATCATGACGATCGGCAGTTGCGTCTGCTCTATACAAGCACCAAGATGGCGGCGCCCACAGCAATATTGGGGAACAGAGTGCCGACCCTAAGCCTAGCTCATTTAGTGCGAGGTCCACACTTCTGCGCGGCGAGTCAAAAGCAACAAGAAGCAACCGTTTCCCACCCGCGAACTGTACCAAGGAGTTCTCTGTCCAAGGAAGTAGCGCGGCTCTACTACTCGTCCACAATCGCGCGCCAAGTGCACAGCAGCTCACAACATTGGCGACGGGTATGGCAAGAAAGGACACATTCCGTCTGTCTGCCTGTCAGCGAAAAAGAACTACTCAAATACAGAAATCCATGTCGCACCCCAGCTATCCTCGTAAATTTTATAAGTTGAAGGCGCTGCCGGCAAGTGCAGACTAGAGTTCCTGTGCAGACTAAATTCCTCTGATAAAATTCACGCTTACAAGTACCGCAAACCATTATTGTGGAAACGCGCAAGACACGTGCAAGGAGCGGGTGCTCCGCTGCCATTCGCTTCCAAGAGGCCGCTCATTTCAGTACTGCGCCAACAGCTGCTTCCAAGGGCCGCTCGAGACACGGACCTCGTGCACTGGCGCATTTGACGCCACTTGCAAGACAAACGCAAACACATCGAAGGGCTTTAGTCCAGACTAGGGCCTTAAGCTACGCTTCAGAGTAGCGACACTTGGCCATATTGTGGCTCAGAATCATGGTAGCCAGTTACCTGAAGCTTTATCTGATATCACAGGAAACGCTTTTCCGTCCTCCACAAAAGTTTAAACAGTCCGCGACAGAGAAAAGCAATATTACATGAGCTTCCTAACACCGAATCAAATGCTGAGGAAGTCGCACTTTTGAATCATCACGATCTGCAGTTGCGTCTGCTCTGCACAAGCCCCAATATGGCGGCGCCCACGACAATGTCGGGGAACGGAGTGCCGATACTCTAAGCGCAGCTCATTTAGTGGCTCTAGTGCCAGTACCGCTGGACACCGTGGTCCAGACAGATAAAGAGGAATCGGTGGCCAAGTGCAATAAAGAAAAAAAAGGATAGGTGGCCGAGTGAATAAGCAGATCAGTGGGCTAGAGCACACCAGCTCGGAGCACGTGGAGGGAAAGCTCGCGCTGTATAACCCAGGGATCCTGGGTTCAATCCCCACCCCTGCCCGTTTCAATCTGGATGAGCATCGTACCGGCGTGCGGTCGTGTATCACTACTGCGTGATTCACGTTAAAGACCCCAGGCTATCGGTTGTACTGCACTGGCTGAATTGCTCGTCTACAGCTGGGAAACAGGTCTCCCGTTGAGGCAGACTATGTTCTAGGCTGTATAAACATACACACAAATCAATTTGTTTCCAGACAGATAAGGTAGCACCGATTCATTACATCGTGACATAGTAAGATCACTGTTGAAAGAGGTGTTCCTAACAGACAATAGCATAGTGAACTTCCGAGGTTATTTATGAAGACACTAAAGTTATTTAGAGGTTCATTTGATTTTGCCTAAAAATTAGAAAGGTGAAGAGAAAAACAAAACAAAAAACGTACGCCTCACCTTTGGTAGAAACGTATTTTCTACCTTTTGATGGCCCGTTTTTTTCTTAGTAATCCGCAAAACGGAAAGTGTTAAATTTACGAAAGAAAAATTGTTTCGGGCGCCAAAACGCGAACGTCAAAATTCAATTTGCATCTCAGAGTAAGCACCTGTTTGTTGGTTAAGAAAATATATTGCAATAGTGCAAAATAATAGAAAGCATGCTTCTTTTTTGTTTTTCTTATCCACTAGCCACCAAACAAGGTCTACAGAGAATGAAAATATCAGAAATAATGTTTCATAATATAAATGTTGTTCGAAATAAGTATTTTAGCCTTCCTTGCAACTCATGCAACTATTTTTTTTTCCAAATACATATTAGTAGGGTGCCTTCATGTGCGCTTTGCTTAGGGTGGAGACACCTGGCCATTTCGTCCCACACTTTTATTTTTATTTTTTGTTCAGAAGCGCGTGAAAGAGCGTGTCCCGGCACGTGTTTTTGGAGCTGACTGTGCTATGGCGACATTTTGTTTTCGTCGATTTATTTGTATTTTACCCGTGAGCGCGTGCTGTCGGCATCGGGTACTACAAAGGGTGGCATCACCCTAAGCAAAAGGACATTGAGGCACCCTACATATTAGGGTATCTCTGTCCAACCCTGCACGATCTTAGGGTGCTTACGAGCCACAATAATAATTGTGGTTGTGGGGATATTTATACAGCGTGTAGTTGGTCAGCCATTTAATGTTGCGACGAGTCACTCGCTGTAGATGAGCAATTTAGCCAGTGCAGTACAACTGCTAGCCCGGGGTCTTTAACGTGCACCACGCAGTAGTGATACACGACCGCACGTTGGTACGATGCTCATCCAGATCGAAAAGTGCAGGGTGGGGATTGTTACGAGCCACACTTGCAGCGAATGCAAGCGTTTGACCACGCGCGCTAACATAGCACACACAAAAAAATCGAATCAACAAAAGTCTCGCCTTCAGAGCCTTATCAGGCCTTTCGCTAGGAGTCTGCTGATGACTAGTTACACGTGCAACACGTGCTGGCGTCTACAGTCACATAACTGCTTGAAAGGAAAAGTATATTTTTCCTATCTTATGTTGATTATTTACTTCTAATTACTTATATAGAAGAGATGAGCGCGTGCAGTGCATGCACTTAGTAATGATTTTTTTAGAAAATCTTATTTTTTGGCTTGTGTAGATAATTTACGCATCGCGGGAAGATTAAACTCTGAAAATGGGACGCCAGCAGTTGGAATAGAGCGCGAAAATTTGAGAGGAGGACGTCAACTGGATCAAAAGATAAAAGCGAGAGAAGACATTTCTCTCTGATCGACGTCCACCTGAGCCTAATATTGTCAAAACAGGAACTTACGTTGTGGACACCTTTAGCATTTATTTAATTGAAAAAGAAGCTGTCAACAAAAAATGAAACGATAGTCTTTTTTTTTTTTTGCTGCCAAGTGTATTTTACAGTTTCACTTACATAGATGTCACATGCGTCCACAACGTTAGTTCTATTTGTTTTGACGATATTAGACTTAGGTAAACGTCGGCTGATCCATTGCACAATGGCGGAACAACCGACATTGCGGAACGTGAGAATCTGAAACTTTGGGTGATAATCAGAAATGCTGCGAGCGCAATCATGTTTGTACCTTTAACTTGAACTCCCGCTGCACGAGTACTGTTGCAGCTGACGTGCAATCAAACACAAAGAGCTGACGCTTGTATCTATAATTGTGCAGAGATTCCACAGTTTGCAACAGAGGTCAAACTTTCGAAAAGGTCCATTGAGCTTGTCAGAAGCACTCTTCGTAGCTTGAGCGTTACATGTGGCTCCTGTTTTATGTTTTGCACCCGCGTACACTGAAGGAATATTTCCTCCGGACGTCCACTTCCGCTACCAAATACAGATGACATGATCAGGTAAGGAGAAGTTCAAAGATTATTCCCAGTGGAAGAGGGAAAAAGACACAAATATGGTTGTTGTTTATTATGTCCTAGTTTCATAGAGCGACAATTAGAAATAACCAACACAAATAAGCCTCAAGCAAAGGACACAATCAATCTCCGCCCCTGCCCGTTTCGATCTGGATGAGCATCGTACCGGCGTGCGGTCGTGTATTACTACTCCGTGGAGCACGTTAAAGACCCCAGGCTATAGCGGTTGCACTGCACTGGCTATATTGCTCGTCTACAGCTCAGAGACAAGTCGCTAGTTGAGGCAGACTAACTTCAGGCTGTATAAACATACACACGAACACAAATGAAGCACGCACACAAAGGTATCTTTGACATGCTTGCTGTCTCTCGGTGCTTTTGAAGTAAGCACGAGCGATTGTAAGCCTGCCAAAGATACATTCGCGTGCGTGATTCATTTCCTCGACGCGTGTCGGTGTTGGTTGTTTCTATTAGTCACTCTCGTTGGACTTGGGCATGAGCATAGCGATCTCGCAACTGCCCAGAGCGGCAGTACAAACGGGGCTTGCACCATTATTTTGAAGCATGCTCTATCATCATCATCATCGTAAACTTTAATATTTGAAAAGTGAAAGGACCTTGCGGTCCCTGGTCGGTGCCCTTAGTCCAGGGCTCCGTTGGCCGCCCAGATTCGGCGGGCTCGCTCAACCAGTTGCTGCTGGTCACCGAGTTTACTTCCGGATAGGGCCGCCTCCCAGGAGGAAAAGGTGAGGGAATCAAGGGGATGATTCCCTTGCCGGGGGGGGGATTCTAAGATGGAGTGGTACACGCTGGTACAACCTGTACCAGGAGCAGTACACCGTGGCCGCGGTAGGCAGCGGTAACGCTCTTCTAAAGGACCTATAAACAGTTGCGATTGAGAGCGTTTGGGTGTGTTTGACTGTGTTGCGGCTGCGAAAAACCAGGACATTCCCTGCTTCGTATGTCCCGTGCCAAGATACTCTTTGAATTGAATTCCACGCTTCATACGAAGCATTGATGTGCAGTTGACTCGCTTCCGTTTCTTGACACAGCGCAGTCAAACGCACTAAAGGCTGAACTCCATGTAGCGAATTATGCGACGAATAACTGACGAACGTCGCCCGACGGCACGCTCGCTTTGCGCGCGACGTAACAGCCACTGTGCTGATTCCACGCGCAGAGCAAAAGCCGCCGGGCAAAATTCGTTGATTTTTCGCAGCATATTCGTCCCATGGAGTTCAGCCTTAAAACGCAACTGTGTGTATGGGCATTTAAACAACCCATTATGCATGGTATTAATTCTTACCGTTCTTCAGAATCTGGTTTCGCTAGCACTTGCAGGAATCAATATTTTCCCCCTGTCATCAAGGAACACAACCGCTCTCACTGATGTAACACATAAAACCAAAATATTCGTTTGTAGGTAGGTAGGTATTTATTTGTGCTCGGAAGCACAGGCGACACAGAGATGCACGTAGCCCGTACAATGAATGCCGGAGAGGCCCGTATAAGGGGTGATAATAATAATACAGTGAGATATAATGTGAGGCACTCATAATGTACAATGAGGCATCACGAAGGAGGGTCTAAGTTGATCGCAGGTGTGTGGCAGCTTCGCGACAAAGTTGCGGAACCTCGGGTCGGTCACTAATGGGCACGTTTCTTATTCTTTCTTGCAACGTTCAAAAAGTGCCGACCAACGGAGCCATCAATTGTAATTCTGTTGTGTCTATGTTTATACAGCGGGAAGTTAGTCAGCTCTGAGGGTATCTGGTATCTTCGTTTGAGATGAAAGACAGTGCAGTATACCGCTGCTTGTCTGACGTCTTTAACGTGTATCACGCAATAGTGATACATGACCGCACGCCGGTACGACGCTCATCCAGATTGAAACGAACAGAGGCGGTGGATTGAATCCACGATCAGTGAGCTTTACAGCGCGAGCTTTCGCTACACGTGCTACTGATCCACGAGCAACGAGACATCGCGGTCGAATTCGAGCTTGAGAGAAAAACAACAACAGCAACAGCAAGAAAATCTCCGGTTTGAGGCATTTAGTACTAGTGTCGCCATCTCGTTTAACAAGTTAGAAATAAAATTAACAGGGTGATTTTATTTACACAAATACGCAAATACAGCAATATTTTGCTGTCTCGTCATGGTCTTAAAATTAAGATTAGAGGCACCCCTAGTACGTACGGCCAAGCGTTTTGTCACGTTTGTCTTCTAAATAATTGTATTTTCAAAAATGCTTCAAAACGCGTTCAAAACAGTCAAAACGGTCATATTTCAGGATTTTATTAAAAATCTCCAGCGCTCTCAAGGAAAAATTCAAGGGCCGTACAACCTTCATTACGTCTTCATAAGTAACCTCCAAAAGAATGAATACTATCGTGCATTCCTGAAACTCAGGTTTGTGTAGCGAAATTTGCCCATTGAGTGACGAGGCAGTCGAATCCCCCTTAAGCGGCCGTAGCCAATGGCTACCCCTGGGCCGGTTTGCTCACCTTGCGGCCGCGGCTGCGGCTGCGGCCAAGAGGGATTTTTATGTCACGTGACCAGCTCCATGGGGACAAGGAAGTACCTAGCGTCCTTGCCCTAATGGCAGAGAAGTCCGTGCCGCTTCGAGTACAAAAGTCTAATTTCGCTCGCAGAAACTGACTGCAGAGGCTTTCAACTGAAGTCCAATTAACCGCCCCATCATACTTTAGGAGCGGCAGGTAAAGTTACGGCCAGGGAAGGTAAATATAAGCCAAAATAAAGAAAAACTCACGCAAAACGAAAGCTGTGGTTGTGTATTTATATATCTGTGCCAGCGCCGGTCCGAACAGCGTCTGCAGCAGTCGAGCGGTTTGAGCGCCGGGACTTGCCGTCGCGGCGTGAAAGTTCAGGGTTCAAATCTCGGCGGAAACTTTTTTTTTTATTCTGCGAGTGTGTTTTGTTTTTTAAGTGTGATCGTTTTTTACTAATCATCCACTAGGACTACTGCGCCTTACACGATTTTTACTGTTTGCCCCACTTGTTCGGCTGACAAACCGGGGAAAAAAGGTTACGGTAAGCCAAGTTAACGCGCTTCTACAATCGTTTCATAATGTTCATTAAAAGGAAACCAAGATCAAGCCAAGTTAACGCGCAAATACGAACGTTTCATAATGTTCATTAAAAGGACACCAAGATTACAGCATCGTTATGACTTTCACACAAACGGGGCCGAAACAAGCATCCTTTCCCAGCAACTACTATTTTATGTGTTTTTAAATATACAACGCTCTTGCTACCAGCGGCGTAGACTTTCCATTTTCACACGGAGGCAGGCGGCTGAGAACTTCCACTGGTGTGGAGGTGGGAAGGGAGGGTGCTACGCGTTATGTATTCGCACAGAACCGGAGATTGAAGCTAACGCATAGCACGCTGGGATGTCCATTTGCGCCACGTATTTTGTCAATAAACGGCAACGTGGAGCGTTATTGTGTTTACAGCCTAGCTACGGGAAGTCAGTTACATGGCACGTATACAGCGTCCTCTGAAACAAATAATGATAATAATGGCTTATCTTCCAGTGTCCGACAAACAACTTAGCGTTCTGATTGTGTACGTGCACTGAAAACATGGGTGAAGTATTATAGATTTAAGACAACATACAAATTGATCAAGAACAAACTAACAACAAACACAAGCAAAACAAAAAGAAAGATCAAGGCCTCGGCGTTCGGAGTGGGCTCTGCCCTGGATCTCACCAGGGGCGACACGAGCACCCGTTGCACCCCTATAGTCTACTGCCTATGCTTGCTAGCGACTCTTTTCAATAACAGGAGGCGCCTATTTAGTACTAATACGCACGGCAGTCGTGTCAATTAAAAAAAAAGATTCTACGAAATAAACACACACGAAAATAATAGCAGCCGTGGATGCATTGATTGAGCGAAATCCTACAGGCAAGGCAACAAGTCAAACGTCTGAGAAAGTCGTAAAACCGAAATAAAAGATATTATACTTTTACTTGCATGGAATGTGATAAAAGTTATATTTTTACTCTTTACATCTCGCTGTGGCAATCGTTTTGTAATATTAACACATTACGTGTTGAATTTTAGTATGGATAGCAGACGATCACAACCGAATGCAAAAATGAGTCAGGCGTCGACATCGCAAACCATCTCTCGAACGCAAACACCTAAAATGACTTTGGATCAACAAATGGAATTAATTAGAGCAATTGGAGAACGAAAACAACAAATTCTAGAGAAATTCAGCAGCACAGTTACCTGGCGAACGAAGAGACAGGCATGGGAAGATATTGTCAACGACATAAGCTTTCCGCGGAGTGCACGGCAGCCGCAGGAGGCATGGCGGAAGTTGGTAAAGAAAGCCAGAGACATGTATGCGCTCTTCCGAGGTCAAGAACAACGAACTGGTGAGTCAGAAGTACCCGCCCAATAATTTTATAAAGCTCATACGGCCTTGTGTACATTCTTAGTGAGAATGCAGTCAAATACAAGCAGAAAAAAAAAGAGTTTCTGGCGCGATTTGAACCCGGGACTTTCACGCCGCGACGCCAAGTGCCGGCACTCTAACCTCTCGACCACAAGAGGAGGCGCGAGCCGCCGGCGCTGGCGAAGGTATATAAATATACTGCCACCGCTTTTATCTCGCGTGGTTTTTTCTTTATTTTGCCTCATATTTACCCTCCCTGGCCGTAACTTTACCTGCCGCTTCTCCAGTACAAAGGGGCGGTCAATTGGACTCCAGTTGAAAGTCCCTGCATACAGTTTCTGCGAGCGAAATTAGGCTTTTGTGCTTGAAGCGATACGGATTTCTCCGCCATTAGGCCGGGACGCTAGGTACTTCGTTGTCCCCATGAAGATGGTCACGTGACATAAAAATCCCTCTTGGCCGCAGCCGCAGCCGCGGCCGCAAGGTGAGCAAACCGGCCCTGGCTACCGCGACTAAAATCTCATTTTCAATATATCGCTTCGCGTTTCTTACGAGTACCGCGAAAATTGTTGTTTGAACGCGCAAGACACGTTCCATGAGCGAGTGCTTGGCCGAAACTCGCTTCCCATAGGGCCGTCCATTTCAGCGCTGCAACAATGTAAGTACATACTGGTAAGCGGGGTAGTGTTGGGAACGTAGCGGTTCGCGTTGGTAGTGTCGACACCGGAAAATCGGAAGTAGTGTCATTTTTGTTAGCTTTTATGGTTGTGGTTGTGCGCATGCACCGTATGCACGCGTACGTGCGGCAACACGTGCGGCCTGGAACGACTTTCTTCTGCGATGTCGACTTCATCGTGGCGAATTTTGTCTAAACGCGCTGCCGCACGAGCTCCCATTGCCGAGCCGCGCCATTCCAAACGCTAGCCGTAATCTAGTACACTGTAGTACTGCGCCGCTATTTGCTTCCAAGGGCCACACGAGGCACGCGCCTTGTAAATTAATTATACCTTACTTTAAAAAAATGAAAGCCGTTTACAACTCCCTGTAACGCCGAATTGGAGCGCAGCTCTTGGGGAGGAGGAGGGAAGGGTACTCAGGGGAGGTTATACACATCCTCCTCCTCCCTGTCCTCCTCCTCCCCTCATTCCTCAATCTCCTCCCGGGGGGGGGGGGGGTCACGTGACCTCGGGGGAGGCGGGTCACGTGACCTCGTGGGTCACGTGACCTCGGAGGTCACGTAACCTCTGAAAGGTCAAGTGGCCTCGGGGGTCAGCCAGAAATAAGCGCCTAAGAGCTGCGCTCTAAAAAAAATCAAGCGACTTTAAACGTGGCACGGTATTGGCGGCGTGCGCCATCGAGAGCGTCGCTGTGGTCGGCGTTCC
Organism: Ixodes ricinus; assembly: GCA_037355805.1. NCBI lineage: Eukaryota > Metazoa > Arthropoda > Arachnida > Ixodida > Ixodidae > Ixodes > Ixodes ricinus. The sequence goes on from JAZHYW010014162.1 coordinate 10,531, forward strand.
ACGATTGGCCAAATGCTGACTATGACGTCAGCAAAGGATTTCTCTTCGACGGAAATAAGAGGAACGGCAAGAGCTTTAATTTTGACGGTGTTAACAGCGTTGGTTTCAGAGCGGAAGGATTTCAAGCTTCCACCATGCTCATTACAAACACCGTCGACCTTGTTGTTTGCAAGGTAATGACGTCACGAGAGGGAACCATAGGAGGGCGCCACCAAAACATATCGCCCCTAATAGACGATTGCAAGCGTGGCGACTGGCCGCCACCATGTCTCTGCTCGTGAAAGAAACCCCGCGCATTCACAAGCTTGTCAAAGCTGTGTTGACGGTCAGGCTGCATGAGGTTGCACACATAGGGCACCTAGATGCACTAAATGAGCTACGTTTAGAGTATGGCCATTCCGTTCCCCGATCTGCTAGTGGTCGCTGCCATCTCGGTGCTTTGTGCAGACAAGACGCAACTGGTGATCGTCACAATTACAAAAATGCGTCTCCCTCAGCTTGTGTTACTGCATTAGAAACCACATGTGATATTTTTTTTTTCTGTCGCGAACTGTTTTAACATTTCTGGAGGACGGAGGAACCTTTTTTTCGGATAAGGCGTCAGATAACTGAAAACCATGATTTTAAAGCTAGAAGATGGCTGAAGTGTCGTTACTCTCAAGCGTAGCTTATCCAGTTGCTCTAAGTGCACCAGTCGGGGCACCATGCTTGCTTCGGGCGTGCCCTTTAACTACGGTCCACGTTACATTGGCCACGGTGTCCTTTAGCTCTTGAAAACCACATTGCGAGCTCTTGGTATCAGATCGCCCAATAGGTCTATTTCCTTGGGCGGGGGCTCGAGCGCGCCTCCAAGAAGCGCGCATACGATGCTTGCATCAAGCATATGATCGTGCATAAAGCACCACTGCAGCATTCGATCATGCACGAGCCACAGTCTTTTACAAGCGCGCGTCCGCATCTGTGGACGCGCGGTGGAGAGTACCTGAAAGAACTAAAAAAAATTTAAATAAACGAAAGTTAAATGCAGCTCGCATTGTCTTATAAAGGCGATAAGAGTGTTTTTTTTTAAAGATATTTTGTTCTTCTTATTTTCTTCCCAACATTTTCTTTTTAGCAGTAAAATTCTGCCAGCTTAGTTTCCGCCACCGACATGAAAAAGCGCAATGACGGGCAACCGAAACGCACCCGTGAAATATTCGAGAATTAAACCAACGAAAAAGACGAGAAGTCAAATGTCGACACAGACAGAGCGTTGGGCGGAAACGACGCCCTGTCTGTGTCTTTTTTCATCCGGTGTCCCGTTCTTGCGCTGTTTTAATTATCATGTATGTACCGACTCGGCCAAGCTCCAACTTAAGAAATATACGATTACGCTCGCCAGAGGGGCTACCTTAATTGTGATTTAAAGTCCTTTGACAAAATTCACGATTGCAAGTCCCGCCATGCATTGTTGTGGAAACGCCAAGACACGTGGCACCAGCGGGTGCTCCGTCGCCATTTGGGCCACTCGAGACAAGGGCCTCGTGCACTTGCCAATTTGGACTTGCAAGACAAACGCAAACACATCCAGAGGCTTTAAGGTCGGTTCATACAGGGGCGTTCTTCTACGTTAGGTTACGTTACGACTGCTTATGACTAGGGTGCTTCAATGTCCTTTTGTTTAGGGTAGGGTGCCTCAATGTCCTTCTGTTTAGGGTGACGCCACCCTTTGTAGTACCCGATGCCGACAGCACGCACTCACGGGGAAAATACAAAGAAATCGACGAAAATAAAATGTCGCCATAGCACAGTCAGCGCCACAGACGCGTGCAGGGACACGCTCTTTCACGCGCTTCTGAACAAAAAAGGAAAATAAAAGTGTGGGACAAAATGGCCGGATGACTCCACCCTAAGCAAAGCGCACATGAAGGCCCCTAGTTTAGGGTGAAGACACCCTTTGTAGTACCCGATGCCGACAGCACGGGTACTGACTGTGTTATGGCAAAATGTTGCCATAACACAGTCAGCGCCACAAACGCGTGGAGGAAAACGCTCTTTCACGCGCTTCTGAACAAAAAATATAAATAAAAGTGTGGGACAAAATGGCCGGATGTCTCCACCCTAAGCAGAGCGCAGATGAAGGCACCTTACATACGACCACTTACGTCACGAGTAACCGGGAAATACGCGCTTCGAATGATGCTTGGCGACCGGTTCAAGGGGTAGCTTTGCACGCGAAGTCCGAAACATGAATATCCCGGCGACTCCTCAAGTAATGTACGAAATCGTAAACAAACGCCCTTTTGTGAACGGACCTTCATAGGGAGCTAAAGTCCCTTGATAAAATTCACGCTTACAAGCACCGCCAACCATTGTGGTGGAAACGAGCAAGTGACGCGAAACAAGAGGGTGCTCAGCCGCAAACAAAAAGTAAAAATGTGTGTGTTTGTTTATACGGCCTGAACTTAGACTGCCTCAACGGGCTACTTGTCTCTCAGCTATAGATGAGCAACTTAGCCATTGCGGTACAACCTCTAGCCTGGAGGTCTTAACGGGCACCATGCCGTACTGATTCACGACCGGAGTCCGCGGTACGATGCCCATCGACATTGAACCGGGCAAGGGTGTGGGTCGAACCCAGGAACCCTGGCTTTTGCAGCGCTTGTTTTCACTGCACGTGCTCCGAGCTGGTGTGCGCTAGCCCACCCGTCCACCGATCTTCCTGCTCTGCCGCCATTGGCCTTCAAGGGCCCCTCATTTCAGTGCTGCGCCGCCTTTTGCTTCCAAGTTTCCCTGGAGACACGGGTCTCATGCACTGGCGCATTTGATGCTACTTGCAATACAAACGCAAACAGATCGCAGGACCTTATTAGCGGTGAGAAGCTCGCTAGAGGCGCTTCTGTTCGCCTCACTACAGACCTCACTAGCTCGCTAGAGGCGCTTCTGTTCGCCTCACTACAGACCTCACTACGGCTCTGCCTCACTATGGGTAGCGCACGTGCTTCCCATGCGATTATGTTTAACTTTTCATAGTGCACAGACTCTTGGCATTGCACGTGCTTGCACCAGCAGAAAAAGTTGAAGTACCCTCACTCTGGGTTATGAAAAAACTCCACGAGGCGGTAATACACAAGCTTCTCGCCGCGAATTGAGAACTACAGCCCTATTGACGACTCCAGCGAACTCCACGGCAGCTAGAGGCCGCAATATATAACAGCAACCTTCTCGAGTGAATTACATATTCGCACCACCTGGCGGTCCATAAAGGAATCCGTGAAAGTAGGTTCTGGAACACGAGTTCAAAATTGCCAGTTGGTGACGAGATGTTTCGGTGGCACGCTCTTACGGTTCCGATCCATGACGTCACGATGAAGATTATTATTAGCGAGCTAGAGTTCGATGATGCGTTAACGTCCATAAGCTGCAAACTCATGAGAGATGTGATATATAGTAACCTCATTGCTAACCTAAATATAGAATAAAGCTTTCTTATCCGGGATCAGCACGAATTTCGCTCTGGAGAATTTTGTAGTACCTCCTGTTGATGTAGGTATCTTTTTTCACTTCCTTGCTGGCTCCAGTGATATTTGTAACGATGTGAACTGTTTGTGCTTGAATTTCAGGAAAGCTTTTGACTTTGTAGACCATGCATTTTATTCGATATAATTAGCTTATTGTCACTTGATAACAACGTATTAGCTTGGTTGATGGGTGCTTAAGCGAAGATATTCAGTGTGTTGTTTTTTATAGGAAAACTTGGAAGATACAAATGTTACTTTCGGTTTTCCCCAGCATTCTGTTATAGTCCTCTGCTCTTTCGGGTGTATATAAATATTATATTTAATGATTATAATTAATGTAATAGATTGAAACATCTGACTGTTTCCAGATTATTCCATTATTTTTTGGAATTATTAATGGTACCAGAGATATTAATATATTAAAGCGTGTTAAAGACAAACTTTCTGATTACAGTGACAAATAGATAATTGCTCAAAACTTTAAGAAGCGCTTTCGCACAAGATTTACAGAAGAGTTATATTACTTCAGCTGACATGCTTAGTAATGAAATAAGTGGAGTTCGCTAAAATGTAAAGTTCTTGGGTGTAATGCTATCTAGTTACTTAACGTGGACGACTCATGTTGAAAACATAGCCCTAATGACAATTCGCATGCTGAATTGTTTCGCCGAAAGTTTCTACATGCTTCAAGAGAGATTAACGAAATTTTGTATTTTAAATTTATTCGTCCATGCATTAAGTATCCTGAAGTTGTCTGGGACCCTCACCATAAATTTTTATTTGACACTCTTGAAAACCTTGAAACGCATCTGCTAGGTTTCTGCTAAATGTCCATGAATTAGGAGAAAGCGTCACCACAATGAGATATACCATGCATTGGGAGTTTCTTCGCGAACACAAAAATGATTTTAGATTGAAATTTCTAAATGAGATTTATAGTAATAAACGGATGATAAATAAGTATCTATTTTTACACGAACCGTTTTATACTCCAGAAAGAGCGTACCAACCGTGGATACTCCGACCGTACTCCTGTCACGCTGATGTGTTTGCTTTTTTCATTTTGGACGAAAACTCCTTAATGCAGGGAGGCGCTCTTTCGCCGAGGCGAAGGAGCGCCTCCATGCATTCAAGCAGCTCACCGTGAAGGAAAAAAGTTACCGTATAGTCGACTCCAACCAGACGGAGGTGACGCTGCGAGTACACTGGCTGCCGATCTTTGTGACGGACAGCGAGGTCGAAGGCTCTCTTGCCTCTCTCGGCAGGTTGAAGCATTCTACGCGGAGAAATGGCGGGCACAAAACGGCGCATACGAGGTGCACAGCACAACGAGAAGCGTCACCCTCGTTCTTAGTGAGGGGGTCAACAAGTAGAACCTTCCTCATCACGCCTTTATCGCTGGCTACCCGGTGTTGCTCTCATATATGCCGAGCCGACCGCCGCTGTGTCTCCACTGCAATCAGCTGGGGCACATGCGGAGGCAGTGCCAGTCTCCTTGGTGCCGCAGGTGTCGTGGATTCGACCACGTCGCGATTGAGTTCGTGCCGACATACGCGGCCAAGCCAGAGTTCAAGTGAACGCGGCCCCCGACGATGTGCTTTTAGACGACGGTGACGAGGCAGTACAACCTGCCTCCACAAGGCCGCTGCCGCCGCTCGACGCCGGGGATGCATCACAGGATTCAGGCGAGCATCCGGAATTGATGGCTGGAAAGTTTGAGGTCAAGGAAGACAACGAAGAGGTGGCACAGGTCGACGACGTCCTACAGCTGACAGACGGGCCGGCGGCATCCGCTGAAGCAACCGGCTCGACGCCGGCATCAAAGTCGGCCGCCACTTCAGCGGATGCAACTGCTCCGTGCAAATCTCCCCAACCGAGCTGCCCAGGTGCAGCGGAGCAGCCCAAAATCGCCAGGCAAAGTCTACGACAGAAACCCAAGAAACCGGACAACCCACCTTACAATAGGAATTAGCATTTCCCTCTTTGTAATGAGCCCGCCCGTCTCATCCCTCGAAACTGCCCACTCTATCTTTTTTTTTTAGGGGGGGGGGGGGCGGGAAGGAGAAAACGAGATTACGCTGCAGATAAACTTATTAGAAAATAAGGTGGCAGAATTTTCGCGAATGGGCTGAGGTTACGCTGAAAGCTTCATTGCTCTTCTATGGCTTACCTCGAACTTCCGCAAAACTGATGAAGTCATCTTGGTTCAGATTACACACGCGCTACAAACTATTTTTACTTAAATGCCCCAGTCGGCCAAAAAATAAAGATACCGAACTAGTTATGTTTTTCATCAGTTTGATATGCTATTTCGGGGGTCTGAAACGTGTCGCCCGCGGGCCGGATGACGCCCGCGACTTGCTGGGACGCGGCCCGCAGGCAACCGGTTACGAGTCTCAGTTCCCAAGTCTCCAGCGCTAGCAATTGCATGCGCTTTAGTGATCTCGTTTCACCGAATAATTTTCGCTCGAAATGTAGCTCTGCTCTTTTAACGCAACATAGTTTATACTTATCGGTGTTCGTTTGCCCTTCGCTTCGCTTAATTGTTTGCTTCCCAGCTTTTCATCACGCACAACAACTTCTGCTACTGGGCTGCAAGCCCGTGCTCTTTGTTGAAGGATGCACCTCGACTGCGCGAACTCTCGATCAGCAGCAGAGACCGTCAAAGGTAAAGCTAGAAACTCGGGATTGTCATCTTAAAAATAAATATATAGAGGTACAAAAAACAAAGTACCCTATATCCGATATATACGCGATAAGAGATGGCGCGATTTGAAATTGCCGGAAGGTACCCGACGCTTGATCACAAAGAAAAAACGGGCCTGTCGGGAAAGCCCTCACACTTGTCCAGAACGGGAATATTTATTTCTCGGGAGACACTCGGCAGATGACCCCAAAGGTTTAAAAGATGGGTACTTGTTCAGAACGTTATAATTAACCATGTTGAATTAACCTGAGACTGGGGTAGAGAAGAAACATCAAAACGTAGAAGGAAAGAAAATAGACAGGACGACGTCTCAAACTCAGCTAACTGGTTTATTTAGTCCACCTCCTTATATAGTCACAATCTCAAGGTCATTTCCACCAACACAAAACGAAAAGGTACGAAGTCTAAACAGTTCAAGCGCCACAGTCTTCACCACACATGCAAAAACGTTGACAACCTTTACAGGTCGATGCGATAAGGCCTTATCGCATCGACCTGTAAAGGTTGTCAACGTTTTTGCATTGTGTGGTGAAGACTGTGGCGCTTGAACTGTTTAGACTTCGTACCTTTTCGTTTTGTGTTGGTGGAAATGACCTTGAGATTGTGACTATATAAGGAGGTGGACTAAATAAACCAGTTAGCTGAGTTTGAGACGTCGTCCTGTCTATTTTCTTTCCCTTCTACGTTTTGATGTTTCTTCTCTACCCCAGTCTCAGGTTAATTCAACATGGTTAATATTCACCAGCTCGCCTGCACCCTTACGATTTTTTCTATGTTATAATTAAAGTCGCCAGGAAAGCATGAACTGTCAAATACCTATTGTATTTTAGAAACATGTTGAGTTCCTTTAATTCGTGAGTGAGTTGAGTAACGTTAACAACAGCATACTTCCTCTCTTGCTCTATTAATATGCCAGCATGTTTGCAGGGCGGTGTCATGCTAACTCTTGTTATCACATCAGGTCAAGGCGTAAATCCAATCTAAAGATGTTACTGGCATAAGTGTGAGTTTACAAAAACATAGAGCACGAGGGCGCTACTCTTTGAAATCTATTGAACCCTCGCCTCACCCCGTCTTACGTTGGCCCTCGACTTTTCCGGTTTCGGTTATCTGGCTCCCATACTGAAATGAGATTGAGACCACTGTGCTATTTGATACAATTATGCTGACCGAAACCAGGTATACGAATGCGTCGGACGTACTTTTTTTACCCTGTACCGCTCTTGGTACTTAAATCGTGTTGCCAAACGGGGAGGAGGAGTGACCATTCTAATGAAAGAAGATATAATCTGTGAACTGCTGAATAACTGCTGTTGCATTACTCAAGGTTATGAAATATTGTGCATACGTAACAACCAACATATTTTTGCTGTAGTTTACCGCTCTCCTGACGGTAATGTTGTTAGCTTTTTATTAAGTTCTTTGGTGCTCTTTTGGCATTTATCAATGCAGTTCAATATAATCTCATCTGTGGTGATGACTTTAACATTGACATGAGTGCAGACACAAAAGTAAGAAGAGATATGATGTCGCTTATAAATGCGAACAGTTGTAAATATACCATTAGTAAAAAAACCAGAATCACGTTGCATACAGCAACTATAATAGACCTATCTATAGTCAATCATCTATAGTCAGCGACATAAAAAGCGAAGTCATTGCATGTGATCTCAGCGATCATCTCCCAAAATTTCTGATTATCAAGAATATATCTCAAAACAGAGGCAAAACACACAGTATATTATTTCAAAGCATTACTCTTGATCGGTTGGATGCGCTTCGTCAGGATGTTACCAACACCGACTGGACCAAAGTATTTGGCGAGGACGACGCTGATGGAGCCTACAACACTTTCATGGATCACTTTTCTACCCTATACAAGACCCATTTTCCGTTCAAATCACTTAGAAAAACCAGACATGTTCCAAAACCATGGATAACGCCAGATTCACTGTGTAAAGTTCGCACGAAAGATACATTGTATAATACGTTTGTGAGGACCAGAAGCCCAGACGGTCTGAGAGTATTTAGGTCATATCGCAATGCTTTGACAAAAGATATTCGACGCGCCAAAGCTCGTTATCATTCTGACGTTTTTGAGTCTACAAACGGACGTGTCGATATTGTGTCGAAACAGATAAACTCAATTTTAGGTCGCCATCAACCAACAAGTTCTATCGAACAAATAGAGCGCCAGGGTGTAATACTGACAGGTTGTTTATTATCTAACGCTTTGAATGACCATTTTGTTAGTATAACGTGCACCAAACATAACTTGAATTCGCGTTTCTGTGATGCAAGGAACGACACCTCAATAGTTCTTAAACCAGTTAGTGAATCTGAGGTAATTTCTCTTTTCCTGCAATCGAAAATAGCGGAAGTTGTGATGCCGATGACATCCAGATAAGACAAGTGAAGTATGTTGTTGATTTGATAGCTCCAATACTAACTCATATTTTTAACCTGGCTTTAGTAACTTCAGCATTCCCAAAGCGCATGCCAATAGCTAAAGTTTTGGTTTTATATAAAAAAGGAGGCAGGAATGATATGGGAAACGACAGACCCATATCAATACTACCGGTCGTTTCAAAAGCGCTGGAAAAAGTTCTTTATATCCGCTTGATGAATTTAATAAATAAAAATTACACCATCTTGCCGAGGGGGAACCATGGGGTGATGCGGAGCATCGCGGATCGTAATTAATTTATTTCCTTCTTGACTGATTTCTTTTGGCCGGCCAGATTTGGGCTGCGGCGGACGCGAGCGGCCGAGAAACGCTAGCAGACGACAGCCGCCGAGTTGCGAGGAAAGCCCACCCCACTGGAAAGCCCTGGCGTGGCGCTGCGACCCTCGCGCCCAAAACTATCCTCCTTTCACTCCTCCGGGGGAACGCGCGCAGCGCGCTACCGCTGCTTATATTCACACTTGAAGGAGAGGAGACTAGAGGAGGAGAGTTGCGCATGCGCGCACGGTGTGAGTAGAAGCGAACGCACGCGAAGTGCACGCAGCTGGTAGAGAGAAAGAGCGGAGAGAGTAACGCGCAGCTGTTGGAGAGAGGGAAGGAGGAAAGTTGCGCATGCGTAGTGTGAGGGCGGACGACGCCGACGCCGACGCCGCGGGACATAGACCTGAGCAAGAGATGCTCCGCATCTAAAATGAAAACTGAATACAGATTCGCAATTTGGTTTTAGAAAACATCGTTCAACGAAGGCTGCTTTACTTGCTCAGAAAGAGTTTATCTTGCAAAGTTTCGAAGAAAGAAAAATGGTTTTGGGAGTTTTTGTGGATTTTGCGAAAGTGTTTGATTGCCTTGCTCACGAAGTTTTACTAAAAAGCTTTACATTTATGGCATTCGGGGACACGCGTTACAGATTTTTAAGACTTACCAGGAGCATCGAGCCCAGTATGTTTGTCCAAATGGGAATTCTTCCTCAGTAAATCCAGTACTTCGTGAAGTTCCTCAGGGCAGTATATTAGGTTCCCTCCTTTTTAACCTGTATGTATCTGACGTCTAAAGCATTAACCCAAATGTCGAATTTGTAAACTATGCCGATGATACAACAATATTCATTTTGGGAGAGGATTGCGATGTGCTTGTAGACACGGTAAATCTGTCGTTGTCCAAACTGGAAATTCGGAGTCGGGAGAAGTCATTACAAATAAACATAAACAAAACAATAGCTGTACTTTTTCACACCAAAAATAAATCGGTATGACTTACGAGAGATATCACTCTAAATTCCACTCCAATTGAGATTCTGGGTTATTTCGTGGCACTTCGAGTAATTTTTTCTGAAACTTTTTCCTGGGACAATCACGTTATTTTATAATCCCTAAAAGTTCAAGAATATCTCGATTGATATACCGTCATCGATCAATTTCGCCAAAGATTGTGAAGTTACTAATCTATAATTCATTGTTTTATTCCCGCCTAAATTAATGCTATCTCCCCCGTCTCGGGCTCAGCTACATTATTCAATGTTCAGAAAATACTATTATTGCAAAAAAAAAAAAGGTTTTGAGGTCTATCGGTGGCGTCTCGTTTGACTCTCATACAGCTGGTCTCGCCGAGGGCTCTCCGCGTTATTAATATATACAATTTATACAACTATAGACTTATCAATACATTCAAAGTGGAAAGCAACAAAAACACGCGTTATCTTAGGAATTTGGTACATCTATATGCGAAGGAATCGGTTTACCCCACTCGTAACGCAGAACATTGGGAGATGGTAACGCGAGGACAAATTACGGCTGTGAGATGATTAGATTTAGGATGCCTAAATTACTCAACCAGTTTGATGCTAGTGAGCTGGATCTGATTAGGATGTCATTTAAGCAACTTCGAGAATATTTTGTAAACCTAGATAGGTAAAATACCAGCGATCTGGCGGTTTGTTTAATATTTCCAGTCTTATTCAATCTTCTTTGATATGTGTGTTGTGCTCGTATATTATCCACCCGTTTTGTACTTTCGCATGAAGTAGCATTTTTTTTACTATACCTCTGCTGTTGTGCCTATGTAGGAAGTCCAGGGCCTTGTCAAGCTGTATTTCACAGCTTTTTCCTTCGACCTCCTCCATCGATGTAGATGGAAATAAACTAATTATTATTATTAAAGTGAAGCAAGTCGACACCAATTATATTTACTGAATAGGAAGATCATTTGGCAGCATCACTAATTTCGAAGTGTACCACAAGGTGCTTGAGAGCTTCCACTCACGACCGTTGAGTGGTGCGACGCGCGAAGGAGGCTGTCGCTTTGTCTTCATGATTTGTTTGTTCGGGAATGTTCATCGCGCTTAGTGTCCTCTGTAACAAATATTTCCAATTGTTATCATTAGTTTCGTCATACTTGTTAGTTTCTTTTAATATTGCGTGAATGTGCCAAAGTTCCCATGGGTTTTTAAATATGCCTGGAGAATTTTCTTGGCCACAAGTATCCGGTAATGTCATAGTTAGCTAACTATCTATCTTAAAATTGAACTAAATGTATTAATCTGTCCCAGATCTTTTTTTTCTTACTCCAATATTATTGTATGTCGTTAATTTGTTCTCTATGTTCATTTGTTTCGTTTGTCTTAGTCAATATTTAGTCTTTATTTCCCGGTCCTCGAGACAGAGACAGATCGGTAATCCGGCACTTTAAACAAAAAGTTTGAAGTCCCCTGCTCTAAAAGCACATTTCGTCGCCTGAGGCTGTGAGGCAGCTGCTTGCCTTTGCGGTTTGTTAGTCTTAAGCGTCTGATTTCATATGATGTCCGCATGCTAGAATGAGGGTACAAATGCAGGTAGGCTTGTATAAATGTTGTTCTAGGATAGAAAAACTTAAAAATAGCTTACATGCCTGTTTGCTGCTATGTAATTCAAGTTATTTGGTGATAACGTCAACATTTTTTCACCGAAAAGCTAGTGCCTTCAAGTAGTCGTTTTGAGATGCAATGCAAAGGCTTGCGGTGCTCAAAGGGGCTACTAAGCAGCTTTACCTTTGCCTGCATAAGAGCAGTATTGTATGGCTTGTTTTAATTGAAATATTATTTCAAGAAGGGTAGCGTGATGTGAAACTCCTTTTGAAATTGTTGCACTCATCCAGTGTGTTTCTAGTAAGAATCGAACATACCTCATAACCAATATGGCAATTTTACTTGTGTAACACCTCTGCGGCTTGCCGCTCTAAAGAAGGTTTCAGAGTCATACGGAGTTTATTTACGAGGCTTGGGTTTCTCTTCAGATGCACTAAGTGCTGATTAGCCGGGACATCCCGCAGCTTAAGGTATTTGGTTCATTGGCGGTTATCCAATTGCCGAGCTTATTTAAGGAAGCACAATTAGGCACGACAAATTTAGTTGGAGTCTGATTTTGAGCTCTTTTTGAAAGTTTACTCATCTAGATATTTGATAGTCTGTTGAATATATTTCAACACACTAACGCAACATTTAGGTTGTAGTTATGCATTCACTCTTCCTCTGCGCCGTCGATGGGCGCTGCCGTATTGAAATCCCTTAATGAGGGTGCCGATGCGTAGCTTTAATTTCTCGCTAATATCGCACCTCCGCGCCTTCGCGAATGAGCTGTATATTTGTAAGTTTCCTTTTGTGGTCACAGAGTTCTGCATTAGTTACTAAGCAATCGCCCGATGCTTATGTACGCCATTTAATTTCCCTCCAACAAAATGGGAACCCCTTTTCTGTTAAAACGGGTTTTCATATACCCTCATCATCGGCCCGATGGATCCGGGTGCCGTGGCCCAGCGAACATGTCGCTGTAAATAGCCAAATACAAAAATAAACGAAGGCTGCAAAGTCAGCTCTGCATGATATTGCGGTCAAATAAGTGACAACGCCAGAAAATGGTAAATACGGGGCAGATATGATGGTAAGAGTGCATTTTTTTATTTTATTTATAGCTTATACGAAAGAGTGGTGACAAGGTACCGGCAAGGGTAGCCTCCAGATTTATTATTGAAGCGTCGTGACTTGTCATTCGTACAAAGCAAAAGTTATCACTTTCGCTTATTTAAGAACACAGGCGGACGCAACAATGAACGTCTGTCGCAAATGTTTTTTATGCTCTTAAATATTGATAACAATGATATCAGACGATATTTTTTTGTTCCAGAAGAAAACCCGATCCAAGAACGAACCCTAATCTTTGCAAGGATAAATTTTTCGCCTTCCTAATTAATTTATAGATCAAAGCAAAGATAATAAGTGTGCTTGATGCTACTCATCGGCTTTAGCAATTTTCTTAATGCAATTGCATTTTGTGTCGCCAAAGAAAACATTAGTTTGTATAGAGCTACCCTAAAGCTTCATTCTTGAGGTTTTCGACTGGGGTTTGTTTGACATTTTCATTCAGATGTCTCGGTACGACGAAATGAACGAATGAGACCTACGCAAATGTGTTAAAGTAAGTGTTAAAAATTTTAAAAAACTATATAGACATTAATTTTAGTTTATTTGCATCAACAAGCAATATTTTTTTATAGATAAACCGACAACAATCTCATTGCGAAACATTAAACTGATAACAGGGTAGAAAACGAATGTCACACAAACCAAAGAAAACGATCGGTTGAAATTTCAATTATCAAGTTTATTCAACGATAACTTGAATTTGTTGTAGATATCGTGTACTCAGCGGAACTTCCTCCGCTGCCATATGTTGCCATCGATTATCTGAAAGAAAAAAGCAAAACGAAGTTCAAATACAAGAAAATATTGAATATGATGAAACGTAGCTTTTACTCCTGGGACTTCAGGCTATAGTTTACGTAATAAACGAACACACCAAAAAAATTACGCGTTTAGTAAAAAAGAACACGGAGGTTTATGTTTAGTATTATTGAATCAAACGACTTTGCATCAGTATAAGCCTTATGAAGTGAAAGGAAAATATATTCTACTTACATTACTTCTTGCGGAGGAGGGTGGCGTAGTCACCGTAGGTGCCGAGTCCGTAGCCGTAGTTCAGACCATAGATGCCAAGCCCGTGTCCGTAGCCGTAGACGGGGGCGGCGTGGTTGTAGGTCGCGAGTGCTGGAGCAGCATGGTAGGTGGCTACGGCTGGAGCGGCGTGGTAGGTGACGGTGCGGGCGATTGGGGCGGCAGCGACGGTGGCGACTGGAGCGGCCGCAACAGTGGCCACGGCTGGAGCAACTTGATAGGTTGCTACCCTAGTCACAGCTGGTGCGGCAGCAACCAAAGGAGCAGCTGCTACCGTAGCAACTGGAGCAGCAGCAACATGGGCGACTGGAGCACTGACCGCGAAGCTAGCCGGAGCTGCGACAGGGTATCCGGCCAGCCCAGAGTAGTGAACGACGCCACCACCGTGGATGAGCCCGCAGAAGACAGGGCTGGCCAGAGCCAGGAGAAGGCAGGCGCGAAGCTGGATGCATTAGCAATGCTCGTGGTTAGAAACAATGGCCTAAAACAAGTTGGATAAAGTATTTTGTGTCTGTTAAAACATTGACGGGTCAATTTATTGCTTGTAAATTTTGGTGTGCCAGCAAATATTTCTTTCCACGCCAGTAATGTTTCTATAGGTTTTTTTTTGAGCTGGCACATGCTCATTAAAAAAGCTTATGCTTATTCGGGCAAGGCAGGTGAGTCATTCAGTCGGGCAAATATTAGAAGATGCATACTCGTCACAAAAAAAAAGATAATGCACTGGAGTCTTGGACATGTATTTTTATTTAACGGTGGATTGGTAGTGTTGCTGTTGTAGAATTTTATCGCTGATTCCGAATCTCTATGAAAAAATATCTCCGCAAACCATGTCTACAGATATGCGCAGAGAAATAAGGCATTTATAATTGGCATCTCGGCAATAACTCGGCGGTGTGGCGTCGGCTCTTCCGCCAAGTTATCCCGGATAAGATAGTCACAAAAACGTGATTGCAATCACTACGTCACTGTGTAGGACTTCTGATGCTTTTTTTTAGCGTTCAGATGCCGAGCCAGCCGACGTAAAGGCGAGAAGCGATTGAATAATATTGCAAAACTCATGCTGTTTTTACAAACTGTATAAAATAATTAAACTTTAATTATGACGCCTTAAAATTTGCACTGCAACATTTTTCAGCTTAGCTGTACAACAAAATGTATTTAATGGATATACGGTTAATAAACTTATAGCGCTTAATATTTCTGTCTCAATTTATGTCCGTCACCTCGTACAACTGCCTGGAGTGCAGCTTAAAAGCCTGTTGTGAAAATATATAGAGAGAGTAAAAGAACACTTCGTATAATTGCGTATATTTGATAAAAAAGCGTCACTTCCCACAGTAAGCTATGCACCTACGTTTTAGCTTTGAGACAGGCTTCTCAACTGAGTACTATTATGCTTTTCGTGTTTTTTAGCTTCTAATTTTGTCATATAACAGAAATGTAATAGGATCATCCATCCAAACGTACGCATTTCAATAAACAAAAAACAAACAACATATATTGATTAACGAAACTACGTGTGCACTGATTGATGCTGATATTTTATTTCTAAACCCCAAAAATATTAGTTTATTTAAACTTAATACAAAAAATACTTGAAAATAGCACTCAAATATACAGATGATGGCGTTACTTTGAAGCAGCAATTTAAAAAGTAGATGTAAAAAGTTTTTCTGTTTTAGATTTTTGGTTAGACATGCTTACTTTCGTATTTATATTGTAGGTGTTTCATGAAAGAAATATGAACTAAATAAAGTCAGGAAAAAATCGTATATGCTTTAGATAGTGACTGTTGGAGAGGATTGCTGGGAAGAGCAAGAGAGGCAAGAATATGAAAAAAAATAAGGTGATGATAAGCAAACCTCTTCTCAATTACTTCCGATTATCTGTTAGTAGCTTATCTAGGTATGACGTCACTGACACAGCCACATCACAAGCGCTACAGCTACGCCGCTAGGGCACCACTCCATATAAGGACATACGATGAAGGAAGTAAAAGTTGTCATCCGACTCCGTACCCGAGCACGAGCTACACATTATCTATGTAGTGCTCATAAACCTGGTAATGTGATCGTATTTCTTATACTTGCATACTTGTAAAGTTGACTAACCAAAATGCAGGACTATTATTTTGTGCAAATGATAGTAACACCAATGTTTGCGGCGTTATCGTTAACTCTATTTACTGTCTTAAGCAGAGCTGATTTACCGGTAACCATTTTCGGAAAGATCCCGGATTACTATTATTTCAGAGCGCGTAAAGCAACACCAAATATTTTCAGCTCTTGAGCAAACTCTCTTGAGCCAGTGATGATTATTTCTTTCACTCCCTTCAAAAACGCCC